>PVKU01000569.1:297245-448899 GCA_004027475.1 Anoura caudifer | reverse complement strand
TGCTCTATCCAGTAAAGCTTTCATTTAGAATGGAAGGGCAGATAAAGTGCTTCTTAGATAAGGTCAAGATAAAGGAGTTCGTCATCAGCAAGCCCTTATTATATGAAATGTTAAAGGGACTGATCTAAGAAAAAGAAGATAAAAAACCTGTACAGTAAAATGACAGCAAACTCACAATTATTAACAGCCACACCTAAAATAAAAACAAACTAAGCAAACATCTAGAACAGGAACAGAACCACAGAAATGGAGATCACATGAAGGGTTAGCAACAGGGGAGTCGGGGGAGCAGAGAGGGGGAAAAGGTACAGAGAATAAGTAGCATAGAAAGTAGGTACAAAATAGACAGGAGGAGGGTAAGAATAGTATGGGAAATGTAGAAGCTAAAGAACCTATAATTATGACACATGGACATGAACTAAAGGGGGAAATGTGGGTGGGAGGGGGTGTTCAGGGTGGAGGGGAGTGAAGAGGGGAAAATGGGATAAGTGGAATAGCATAATCAATGAAATATATTTTAAAAGAATCATTTCCAACACCAAGGTCATGGAACATACTACCTATGTTTTCTTCTAGGAGTTTTATGTTTTCAAGTCTTACATTCAAGTCTTTGATCCACTTTGGGTTAATTATTGTGCATAGTGTCAGATAGTGGTTGAGTTTCTTTCTTTCTTTCTTTCTTTCTTTCTTTCTTTCTTTCTTTCTTTCTTTGCATATATCTGTGCAGTTCCAACATTATTGATTGAAGAGACTGTCTTTTTTTTTTTCATAATATATTTTTGGCTCTTTTGCATCAATTAATTGGCCATATATGTGTGGGATCTCAATTCTACAACACTAATCTATGTGTCTATTTTCATGCCCATACCACACTGTTTTTGACTACTATAGCTTTTTAACAGATTCTGCAATCAGGAAAAGTGACGCCTCCAGCTTTGTTCTTTTTTTCTCAAATTTGAACTGGCTCTTTGGCATCTTTTGTGATTCCATAGATGTATTAGAACTGTTTGTTCTATTTCTGTGAAAAATGCCATTAGAATTTTGATAGGGATTTCATTGAATCTGTATTTTGGGGATGCAATATGGACATTTTAAATATATTAATTCTTTTAATCCATAAGTGTGAAATATATTTCTATTTGTATCTTCTTCAATTTCTTTTGTTAATGTCTTATACTTTTCAGTATACAGTTCTTTCAGCTCCTTTGTTAGATTTTTTTTCTAGGTATTTTATTCTTTTTTTAAGTAATTGTAAATGAGAGTTTTTGTAAATAATCTATCACAGTTTGTTATTAGTGTATAGAAACAGAATATATATTTTGCATATTGATTTTATACCCTGCAACTTTATTGAATTTATTTATAAATCCTAACAGTTTTTTTAGTAGACAGTGCTTTTTTCTAAGTTATCATCATTTCTTCTCCAAGTCTCTACTTACACATATATCATATTGTATTGCCATTGTCTGCAAAAGTACAAAACCTTCAGATAATGAAATCTTTTTTCTATGTCTCCTTCACCAGGGGCCTGGGCAAGGCTGGAAGGGATTCTAATCAATTAGGTAAATGCCACAGTGTGGGTCTAGGGCTGGATCTTGATCAAAGGAGTAGTTTTCAGGTTCAGTAGGCATTCATATGATGAATCAAACAGCTACCATAGTGAATTATTTATACACATGAAGTACTAATTATGAAGCATTTTGTATGTCAACACTGACATTGGTTACCCAACCTAGCCTGAAGTAGGGAAAGCTGTGTGCTTGAGCTAGACAAAGTTTCAAAACATAAGTCAAAGCTTTAGAAGTAGAAAAAGATGAAGCCAGAAGCCAGATAGAGACAAGAATAAAAAAAAAACAAAAGTGAGGAGAAGAAACAAAGTATTGAAATCTAAGTAGGGAGAACATGGTGTGGGAAAGAATGTGGGTTCTGCACTCCCATTCCCAATCTTAAACATTCCTCTTACTTGCTTTTGTCAACCTCTCTGGTTCCCATTTTCCAAATTAGTAATATGGCAATTTAAAAACTTATTTTTCAGAATTGCTAAAATAACTGGAGAAGCAAATATTTCTCTTCTGTAACAAGGCAATAAAGAAATGTTAGGATATTTTTACATATGGTCCTAGAACAGTTCAAAGAACACAGTAACTGGCTATTAATCAAGAAAAACTCACTATTAATCATTGCACTGTAGTATCTCTGTATCTTGTGCTTACTTCAAATATGCCTCTCAGGGTGCATTATCATTAAATGCTTCCATTACTTCTTTCTCATTAGGCTAAGGGTTATTTGTGAGCAGAGACTTTATCCCAATGCATGCTTCTCTTAAAGGAGGAGGCATGCCGTAAGGATTGGTGAATAATTGGACTGAATTTATCAAATGTACCTTGGGTGAGATCAGGATAAAATGGCTTGAATAAAGTTGCAGAGGCAGAAAACTATATACAGATACAAAAGTCAAAATTATATTAAATTTTCCATATAATAAATTTTTCCATGCTTAGAATCCTTAAGCTGAATCTTAACAGATGAATAAAGAATTAGCCAGGTAAACAAGCTGTGAAAAAGAATTTCTGGCAGAAGGAATGGAATGGTGGCATGAAAATATGAACAAATGCAAGCAGATATTTTGCTTGTATTTGAGGAGGTAAAAATGGCAGCATTTGTGTTCAAGAATGAGGCTATTAATCTTTCTAAGGACTTCAGACTTCATGAGAGAGACCAATATGGAACATGGATCAAAGAAAACCTAATAGAAGAAAAGAGACTAGTTTGGAGGCTTTTGAAGTACTCTTCTTGTGAGATAATGAGAACCTGAACAAAGGCCAAAGACTGGCAATAAAAGTAGAGCTGGCTGGAAAGTTCTCTGCAGTGATTTGTTAAAGCATTGCTGTGTTTATAAGCACTGAGCTTTGCCAATGACAGTGAAGTAAAGATTTTGTTCTATGTTTTATTCTGGATGTTTTGTAGTTTTAGATTTTACATTTAGGTTTATTATCAATTCTTAGTTGATTATGGTGTTTGATAATAGGTTTTTAACTACACCCCAGCAAATGGTAGTTTGTATTCATAGTCTTAGTAATTTTGCCTAAAAACAAAGGGAGTTTTTTTCTCCAGACTTTTTGCAAGCAAATCAAAAGTGGAAGAGATAACATTTTGTTGTATCCCAGATAACCTGCAGATACCCTTAAAGAATTCTAAAAAAGGAGATGAATGGGCTTCCTAAATATTTTCCTATTTATCTGGAGTAAATAATCAATGAGTCTAGCTGTAGCATTATAACTTGGTTTTTATGATTCCTATAAAAATATCCTAATATAATACTAAGTTCAAGATAATTTAGTTTCTGTTTTTTAAATATACAACTGAATTATATTCTGGTGACAAGTTTTACATTTCTATGCCCCTTCCATGCTATTCCCTGATAAATTATTTGGAAACTAAATTAAAAGCCTAACATTCTCCACAAAAATCTAATGTGCTTTACTCCTCTGACCCTGGTGATATATGAAGTAACAGGGCTGTTGGATGGTTTCATAACCAAAATGGTTTATATTTGGAGAAATACTTATCACCACTTAATTATATAGCAGAGCAGATGGCATGATGGACTAGTTTGCAAGGGTCAACAATACATCTGAGGTGTTTTTTGTTCTGTTTTGTTTTGTTTACAAGTGTCTCTGACTAGATGAGAAGACATTTGAATCTCAGGCTTAACTGCTGTTTTGAATTTGGGCCAATATTTCGAGTTAAGGACTCTTATCTAAAACATCTGGGTGAATTTATTGGGCTGGTCATTGTAAATGCTTTTAATTAGCATTACCATCAACAGAGCCAGACTAAGGGGCAGGACAGGAGGTAGCTAGGCTTCCAATCCAAAAGGGATAGAAAAACCCTGGGAATAAAAAGAAGAGGGGAAAAACTTATTTTGTGGAGTTCTCATAGAGAAAATTGTACATGATTAGAAGAACTTGGAAGGACACTTAAACAGTGCACTGGAGCTAAATCTCCCAGAGTGGGGAGGAGGGAGTTTCAGTGGCAATATAAGTCTGTAAACTAACCTCTAAGGTAGAAAGAGAGACAGTGCATTGTTTTTCCTGGGAGCTGTATGTACAAAAGATCCTCAGTCCTTATGACACTCCCCTCTAGCACCTCAGCCTGTCACCTAAATGGCTGTCAAATACCCAGTGCTGAAATATAACAGTAAGCCCCCAGCCCCAATTATTAGCCTATGTCGGAGGTTCACCTATTGCCATCTTTTTCCTGACCTCACAGTAGTAGATGATGTTGCTGACACCTTAATTCAGATACTTAAAAAGAAGTTTAGTAAAGACAGCGATTATGCCATTTGAATTATTGTTCAAGTTAAGTTTGCCCCTTGAGCTGCACCCTTTAGGCATTAGAAATATTGCCTGAAATCAAAAAATGAACTTGATTGGCTGGTTGATTTGGAAGCTGTGTTGCACTTGAGAGAAGGATGGGGGATCTATTTCTAGTCATCTAGAGTCTCATTATCTTTAAGAGGTTGGTGTGCATGCCATTCTGAGTTGAAATTATCACTCATGACCTAAGAGATTGATTAGAATGAAGGAGGGACTCTTCATATCCTTCCTTAAATTATTACTGAAAATAAATGGAAGCTTATAACATGTTCATGGATTGGAAGAATTAACATTATCATATGTCCATACTACTCAAAGCAATTTATACATTCAATGCAATCCTTATTAAAATACCAGTGACATATTTCACAGATATAGAGCAAACATTCAAAAATTTATATGGAACCATAAACAACCCTGAATAGCTGCAGCAATTATGAGAAAGAAGAACAAAGGAGGAGGGATCACAATACCTATTATCAAACTATATAACAAGACTACGGTAATCAAAACAGGCTAGTAATGGCATAAGAACAGACACATAGACCAATGAAACAGAATAGAAGGTCCAGAAATAAACTCAAGTTTCTATGGTCAATTAGTATCTGACACAGGAGGCAGAAGCATAAAATGGAGTAAAAATAGCCTCTTCAACAAATGATATTGGGAGATCTGGACAGCTACATGCAAAAAAAATTAAACTCAACCACCAACTTACACCTTACACAACAATAAACAAAAAATGGATAAAATATTTAAATATAAGTCATGGCATCATAAAAGTCCTAGAGGAGAACACAGATGAAGTGGGACTTCATTGAAATAAAAAGCTTCTGCATAGCTAAACAAAACATCAACAAAATAAAAAGAGAACCAACCATACAGGAAAATATATTTGCAAATGATACCTTGGACAAGGGTTTGATCTCCAAAATATATAAAGAACTCACACTACTCCACTCCAGGAAGACAAAAAAAATAAAATTAAAAAATGGGCAAAAGACCTGGACAGACACTTCCCCAAGAAGGATATACAGAGGGCCCAGACACATATGAAAAGATGCTCAGCATCAGTAGCCATCAAAGAGAGGCAAATTAAAACCAAATTGAGATACTACTTCACATTCTTGAGAATGGCCATCATAAACAAATTAACAAACAACTAGTGTCTGAGAGGATGTGAAGAAAAGGGAACCCTAGTGCACTGGTGTTGGGAATGCAGACTAGTGCAGCCACTATGGAAAACAGTACAGAATTTCCTCAGAAAACTAAAAATGGAACTACCTTTTGACCTAGCAATTCCACTGCTGGGATTATATTCTATGAACTCTGAAACACCAATCCATAAGAACCTATGCACCCCAATGATCATAACAGCACAATTTACAATAGCCAGGTGCTGGCAGCAACCTAAGTGCCCATCAGGAAATGAATGGATAAAAAAACTGTTTGCACAATGGAATACTATCTAGAAAGAGAAAAGGATCTCCTACCCTTTGCAGTAGCATGGATAGAATTGGAGAGCATTATGCTACATGAAATAAGCTAGACAGTGAAAGACAAATACCATATGATCTCACCATTGTTGGAACCGAATCAACAAAACAAACAAGCAAGCAAAAATATAACCAGAGACAGTGAAACTAAGAACAATCTGACAGTAATCAGAGGGGAAATGGGAGAGGATAATGAGAGGAAAGAGAGTCAGGGTTTTCAGGAACAACTATAAAGGACAAACAGACAAAACCAAGGGGTGGATGGAATCAGAGGAGGGAGGTGGTGATGGTTGGGGTTGGGGGAGTTGGCATAGGACAAATGCAGACAACTGTACTTGAACAACAATAAAATAAATTTTTAAAAACAGAAACAAGTTCTGGTGAGATTGTGTAGAAAAGGAAACACTAGTGGATTGTTGATGGGAATGAAGACTGGTGCAGCCACTGTGAAAAAAGCATGGAATTTCCTCAGAAAACTAAATATGGACACTCCTTTTGACCTGTCAATTCCACTGTTGGGATTATAACCTAAGAAGGCTGGAATACCAATTCAAAAGAACCTATACACCCCAATGTTAATAGCTTCATTATTAACAATAGCCAAGTGTTGAAAGCAACCTAAGTGCTCATCGGTAAATGAGTGGATCAAAAAACTGTGGCACATTTACACAATGGAATAGTACACAGCAGAGAGAAAGAAGGAGCTCCTACCCTTCATGACAGCATGGATGGATCTGGAGAGCATTATGCTAAGTGAAATACAAATATCATATGAACTCACCTATAAGTGGAAACTAATCAATAAAACAAATAAGCAAGCAAAATATAACCAGAGATATTGAAATAAAGAACAAACTGTCAGTAACCAGAGGGGAGGGGGATAACATGGGAAAGAAGGGAAGGATAGGCAATGTTGCACAGAGATGTGGAGCAGAGCTGTCTCTGGATGATATCTCCTGAGGATCCTTGCTGAATCTTTGCCCTACTCACCAGAGACCGCCAACAAGCTACTGAGGGAGAAAGGAGCTGACCTGTTTTTCCTTGTCATCCTATCCCAGCAACACCTAAAGAAAAATGCCTCCATGAGAGGTAATATTTATCCAAAAAGGAGAGCAAAGAGGGATGGGGAGTTGAGGGTACACAGGTCTGCTTCTGGCAGGTTGCTGAAACAATATACTATTGACTTCAGGACCTGGAGTTTATGTTAGCTTCAAATCTCCATTATACAGTATTTTCTTATTGAGGTAGAAAATTTGAAATGTTTCCCTTGATTTTAGGTTCATTGAATTTCCTAGAAGAACTTACAGAAATATACATGACAATTTTAGGAATGACTTTGACCCAAGCCATTTGGGAAGAGTGTAATTATTCTTAGTAGTAAAAGTCAGCTTGTATTTATTTTAATTCTGTGAGGAAATGTAAACCATGTACTCATATTGTATTTAAATGAATCATTCCCAATGACAGGAATATAAAAGCATTGCCAACCACTGCACATCTAAACCTCTGTAGGCTGCCAAGAGCAGCTACTAAAAGCCATTGGTATGGACTTCAGCAAAATGCACCGCCTCTGAGGTTCCTTTTGTCCCAGTTATAAAGTGGGAACATTTCCTGCTGCTACCCTCCATCAACTCCCTACACACATACACACACTCCAGAATATAAATAAAATGTGAAGTAATTGAGTATGGAATATACTAAACACATATAAAGGGGCATTAGTGAACCAAATTCCCACCCTGCAAATCTCAACCAGGTGAGAACTGAGCACCTATTATTATTAAGTAACATTGTCCTGGACTGGAGCCAGGGTACCCAATACTCTTTTACTATAGTACCATTAAATGAATGAAAATAAAAAGGTAATTCTCCAGCTACAATCACCTGTTCATTACAAACCAGCTGTGGGATAATTAGCCTCTCCCTCAGAATTATTTTCTCTTTTTACATCCCCCCTACCTAACATGCTGGCTATAACTTGCCATGAGGAAGTACAGAACTCTTACCAGTATCCCCTACATCCATGAGAAATCTCTGCATTTCCAAGTTACTTTGCTTGTCAAAGTAGGTATTAATATACTTCCATCTTTTTCAGCCAGTTCTCCTAGTGCCAATTATTAAAGGACAGCCTCCTGCTTCTAAACACACATGCTAACAGGCATAAATCTGTAATCAGTTTTAAAAGTGACTACAAAGAAACAGATATTTAATTTGTTGCAGTAGCGATAAGGCAGAATATAGAGAGGTCTGGGAGGAAGAGGTATGGTATAAGCGATAAGGCAGAATATAGAGAGGTCTGGTATAGAGAGGTCTATAGAGAGGTATGGGGGATTAATATGGTCCCCCATATTAATCAAACTTACAAAAATTTGGTTTTAAAAGCCAAAATTTCTGCTCATTATTTTTACAGGGTAAAAGGAAATATCCAAAGTAGATGCACATGTTTCCAACAACTATGATAACATTTTATCCTCTCAAGAAAATTTATCCTTCTCTAGAAGGATGTCACTGCAGTGCCTCTAGGAAGTGTGTCCTCTAAGAGCAGCATCAGCAACCTTGGAATGCTTACTAGGCTCTCTGGGCAGATAGCCCAGGATCTCTAACTTAAACTCTCCCAGTGATCCTTATGCCTGCTGGTTCAAAGGCGTGGACCTTGAACAAGAAATTGTAGAGAGAATCCATTCATCCAAAAAGCATTAGTGAGCCAGGGAGGTCCTTTTCATAAAGAGACTCATGAACTTACTCAGAGTCAGATTGTGTAGCAATTTTAGTGCAACAGAGCGCAGTATGCTAAGACTATACAAGAAAAATCAGGCTGCACTGACAGAAAGTTAAAAAAGAAATTTTGTGGGGTTGGGAGACAACATCTAAAAAGCTTTTAATGGAAGAATATGAACTAGCCAGATAGATAAGATAAGGAAGATGTTTATTATAAAGAAAAATTGGGGGCAACTTAAATACCCACAGCAGAGAACTGGTTAAGTCATTCAAATTGAATTTTAAAAAAAAGCTATGAACTCTTTCTGACTTTAAACAAAATCTGAAGCACAAGTCCAATATATAAAGCAGCTAAAAACAAAGTCTCACTGCCTATACTCCAAGTGTGTATCCTAAGCCAATTTCTCATAGCTGCCTTTGCAGGAACTTCAAACAACCTGAGGTTAGGTGGTAGTATGAAAATACTGGTGAAAACATAGACTTTGTCTGCTACACTATTAAGGGGGCGGGAAGCAGATTACAACCTGGTCAAGCTTTTTCTCAAGTTATCTTCACCAGGAGGCACACATCCTTAAACCCAACGGGTGACCCCAGGGCAGGTGTTAATTTGGTAGGGAGATAAACAGTCTGGATGGTCCCAAAGAGCCAGACCCTTATGGGAAGCAAAGAAGGCAGGCCAGGCCCAGGGACAATACCAGAGCCAGCTCTCACTTTGCTGCCCCTTTTCATCATGGAACTGGGAGGAGTCTAAGAATTGTTTTTAATGGTAGACTTCCAGATTGTTCTGCAGTGTTATGTGTCAAGGTAGGAAAAGAGGAAATGATTTATTTAACAATTCCTTGGCTTGACTTTTAACTTTTGAATACTGAGACATTTGGTACGTGGGCCTCTATTTGTAGTCTTGTTGCAAGTCCTGCAAATATTAAAAGTGATTGTTTTTCTTTTTCTTGTTATTTTTTCTGTTAATTTAAAAATAGGACTCAATGTTACAATTTCACATGAAACTGAAAAAAAATCTTCCCATCTTAGCTAGAGCATTTGGTCTTTTTATATATTTTTTTATTGTTGTTCAAGTACAGCTGTCTGACTTCCCCCCCAACACTCCCTCCCCACCTCAGCCATCCCCACCTCCCTCCCATGACTTGTTTTTCTTAAACCTGTGATACCACTTTGTGTTTTCATTTGGTTTAAGTTTGTTGAATATTTATTTAACCTTTTATTTTAAACTTTCTATTACTACATTTTAAAACATATGTCTTTTAGAAGCAGCATATAATTCAATTGTATCTTTAACCTAATCTAGAAAATTTTTAACTTGGTTGGGGAATTTGTGTGTTTAGTTTTACTGTCATGGCCATTGATTGTCTTTATTTGTTATCTGGTTTTATACTTTCTGTTTCTTATGATTACTTGCTTTCCCCTCTTCTTTTCTTTGTTTTGCCCCCTAAAGGTTTGAAAGGTATACATTCTGTTTCAATTCTATTTGATTTTACCTTTAAGTATTTTTAAATTATTTATCTATCAAAATAGAAAAAAAAACCTAAAACTAATATGATGTTATATGTCAATTATATCTCAATTAAAATTGTTTTTAAAAATGATATGGTATTTTTGATACCATATTGCTAGGGGAAAAAAAAATTACTCCAGTTTTATTTCCTTCACCTCTCATCCTTTGCTAATATAAAATGAGCTTTTCAAACCAGATTATTGTTATTAATTTTTTATTTTTCACAGTTCTTTTCAGAATTATTTTTGACATTAGGATTCAATTCTATAATAATATACTTTTTTAATTTTTGTTTAATTTTAATTGTTGTTCTTGTACAGTTTTCTGTCTTTTACTCCCACCCCAGCCCACTGCCCCATCCCTCCCCACATCCCTCCCCTTTCCACACCCCCCCTAGTTTTTGTCCATGTGTCCTTTATACTTGTTGCTCCAAACCCTTCCCCTTTTCCCCTGGAATTCCCTCCCCTCTCCCCTCTGGTGACTACATTTTTACCAAATTGCCACCCTTGAGATCTTAACTTGATTAAACTTTCAGTAAATGAATGAAATAAAATGAATGAAATGAAATAAAATTACTTGAATTTTCATTGAAATTTTATTTTTTATATAAAAATGTCCTCTTTAATCAAGGCTTTTAATGTGAATCAGATTTCTTGAATAAAATGGAAAGTTTCCAATACATTGAAACATAAATCACCACACATACAATGCCTGGCAGGGAAAAAACAAAACAGCAAGTTTACACAATCCCTGTAACAGCCATGGTCTTATTCTCAGATGCTTCCTCCTTCTGCCAAGTGTGTTTTGCTGGATACAGAGCTCAGCATATTTCTGGGGTCATGCTCAGCAGAGGCCACAGCTCAAAGAGCACTCCTCTGGTTGGGTCGTGGTGTTGCTGGCTCTGCTCAAGAAGCAAAGCAGTCACCAGCAGATCAAATGGTGTATTTTAGACATCCTTTAAATATCAAAGTGAGAAACAAGAAGGCAGCACTATAATGTTATCAGAAAGATGTTAGCAAGTGAAGACAGCTGTGTAAAGCTTGAGGCTGAAAGGTGGTTCCTCAGCTTCATTTCTTTGGCTTCTTGGGCATTGGCCCCCAAAACAGCAAGATGTGAGGCTCTGGTTCATGGATCATATAATGGACCCATCCCTGACTCTGCTGAACACCAAGATTCCTCCATTCAGATTCAGACATCAAATGGGTTTTAGGAATCAGCTTGGCTATGTTCTTGGGCAACATGACATGCTGGTACTTGAACTCCTCATCGTCATATTTGTCTGGATAGTAAATTTGTGCGACATGACCACTCGGCCTAAAGACTGTCAGCCCAGTGCAGCCAACCTCCAAACAACTCCCAGCAGCATGAGCTTCCACCCTATTTGGCCTCACTTTCAAACGTGCCAGTGCTTCCTATTGGCCCTTTTGGTCTAAGGCGGGACAACTCCACTTTCAAGTCACCTATTGGCTTAGATTTGCTTCTCTTTAAGTCCTTATTGGAGTGCACTTTTTCTGTTTCTCAAGAATGATCTTAAGTGAAAAATAGGCCTCTTCCTGGCTAGCATGAATTATCGCACTGCCATTGGCTGACTCCAGAAAGTGGGTTGGGTGAAGAAAGGACGGTGAGGTAGAGGGTCAGGGGTTAGAAATACCAGAAGTGAGTGAAATAAAATTCCTCTAGGGAAGCCTGCCCAGGAAGGAAGTTGGAGCAGCGACCCAAGGAGGCAGTGGCTTGATCCAGAGCTAAATCAGCCCGTGGTACGGTGCAGAGACTCCATGAGGCCCTGGTAAGTTGAGACTGCTTTTCTCCTGAGGTGACCCACTCCTTCCCCTGGGAACCCCTCTCCGAGGACCCTACTTCTTTTATAAGTCCTGCTTTCATTTATAAATCCCACCCCCTGAGACCCCCTTCCCAGAGGTCCCACCTTCCAGCTTCAGGGGGCTCCCTGAATCCCAATTTGTTTTCTATTTGTTCTATTATCTATTCTCTGACCCCACCCTGTCACCTAGGTTTCCTGGAAGTCCCACCCTTAGACATGTTTCCAAGCCCTGCTACAAGATATTCCACGTTAGTCTTTCCAATTACCTGAAACTGTGCCTCAGTGCAACAATTCTCCACTAACTGCTGCCTATCAGAAAGCCTACCTCCCAAAAGATTTTTTTTGAAATTTTAGTTGAATTAACTGTAGATTTAAATGCAGATGTAAGAAATAATTCAGAGAGATTCCAAATTCATTTTACTCAGTTTCCCTCAATATTTTACAACACTAGCACATAACATAATCAGGATATTGATGACACAATCTACAGATCTTATCTAGATTCGCACAGTTTTACTTGTATTCACTCATTTGTGTTTACATGTGTGTTTAAATTTATATAATTTACTTCCAGCCAAGATGGAGGCATAGGTAGATACAATTTGCCTCCTTGCACAACCAAAAGGAGGACAACAATAAAATTAAAAACAAAAAATATCCAGAACTGATAGAAAATTGAACTGTATGGAAGTCCAACAACCAAAGAGTTAAAGAAGAAGCATTCACCCAGATCTGTAGAAGGGGCAGAGATGGGAAGCCAGGGCAGAGAGGACCAGGGCAGGCCAGGTAGTGGCTGGCTGACTGGGTAAGGCAGCAGAGGCAGGGGCATCCCACACTCATGTTTGGATAACTAGGAGGAACTGGGGAGCGAGACAGACCCTGCAGCCCAGGGTTCCAGCACAGGGAAATAAAGCTTCAAAACCTCTGATTGAAAAAAGCTGTAGGGGTTGAGGCAGGGGGAGAAATCCCAAGTCTCACAGGATAGTTCACTGGAGAGACCTATAGGGTCCTAGAATGTACACAAAACCACCCTCCCAGTAATCAACACCAGAAGGGCCCAATTTGCTTGTGGGAAGCAGAGGAAGTGACTGAAAGCCAACAGAGAGTTGAGCAAGCAGCATTGTTCCCTCTTAAACCCCTTTCCCCACAAACAGCACCAAAACAGCAACCTCGGTTGCCCTGCCCTGGTGAATACCTAAGGTTCTGCCCCTTACTACGTAACAGGCAATCAGAGACAAAAAAAAAAAAAAAAATATGGCCCAAATGAAAGAACAGCTCAAAGCTCCAGAGACCTATCAGATGCAGAGTTCAAAACAGTGGTATTCAGGATGCTCACAGAAATGGTGGAGTATGGCTGCTCAATAAAGGAAAAAGTGAGGGCTATGCAAAGTGAAATAAAGGAAAATGTACAGGGAACTAAAGTGAAGGGAGGGAAACCAGGGCTTAAATCAATGGTTTGGACAAAAGGAAGAAATAAACATTCAACCAGAGCAAAATGAAGAAACATGGTTTCAAACAAAAAAAAAAAAAAAAAATAGGAGAGACTTAGGAACCTCTAGGACAATTTTAAACGTTCCAATATCTGAATCATAGAGGTGCCAGAAGGAGAATAGTAAGAGTAGTAAGAGTTAGAACTGGAAAACTTATTTGAAAATATAATGAAGGAGAATTTCCCTAATCTGGCAAAGGAAGTAAACTTCCAGGAAGTCCAGGAAGCCCAGAGAGCCCAAAAAAGTTGGACCCAAGGAAGCAAATGCCAAGTCACATCGTAATTACAGTACCCAAGATTAAAGATAAGGAGAGAATCTTAAAAGAAGTAAGAGAAAAGCAGAGAGTTACCTACAAAGGAGTTCCCTTAATACTATTAGCTGATTTCTCAAAAGAAACCTTGCAGAGTGGACTGGAAAGAAGTATTCAGTCATGAAAGGCATTCAAGGTTACTCTATTTAGCAAAACTGTAATTTAGAATGGGAAGACAGATAAAGTGCTTCTCAGATGAAGTCAAGCTAAAGGAGTTCATCATCACCAAGCACTTATTAAATGAGGTGTTCAAGGGACTTATCTAAGAAATTGAAGAAGATCAAAACTATGAACAGTAAAATGACAATGACCTGACAACTGTCAATAACTGAACCTAGAAAAACAAAAGCAAAAACAAAAATGAACTAAGCAAACAACTAATATAGGAACAGATTCACAAAAATAGAAATCACTTGGAGGATTATCAGTGGGGAGGTGGAGCGGGGAGCATGAGGGAAAAGATACAGGGAATAGGAAGCATAAATGGTAGGTACAAAATAGCCAGGGGGAGGTTAAGAATAGTATGGGAAATGGAGTAGCAAAAAAACTTATATATTTATGACCCATGAACATGAACTAAAGTGGGGAAATGATGGTGGGAGGGGTGTGTACAGGGCAGAGGGGAATAAAGGGGAGAAAAAGATGGGAAACCTGTAATAACACAATCAATAAAATATATTTAAAGAAATAAATTTATATAATTTTATCACATGTGTAAGTTCCACCATCACAGTCAAGACAGGATAGTTCCATTGCCACAAGGAACCTTCATTCTGTCCTTTATAAACACATCCACCTCCCTTTATTACCCCTACACCCTTATGCAGTCCCTAACCCCTGGAAACAACTAATCTGTTCTCCATTTTTTGCTTTCTTTTTTATACCAAGAGCGCTATATAAATGAAATCATAAAGTATGTTACTTTAAAGATTAATTTTTTCACTCAGTCTAATTCTCTAAAGATTCATCCAAGTTACTGCATACATTGGCATTTTTTTCCTTTTTACTGCCGAGTTCCATGGGATAGACGTACTACAGTTGAATCAGTCATCTTTTGAAAGGTAGCTGGTTGGTTCCAGTATAGGATTATTACAAATTTCTAGGACTATTCATATGCAGGTTTTGTGTGAACATAAATCTTCATTTCTCTGGGGAAAATTTGAAGTATGCAATTGTTATGTAATATGGTAATTACATGTTTAGTTTTATAGGAACCTGTTTTCCAGAATAATTATACCATTTTACTCATTTTTTAAAAAAACATGAATATTTTTCTAGACTCATTAACTAAAGAATATCTTTTTGTTGCCTTCACATATGTAATAAACTGGCTGAGAAAACATACTTGTTCATTATAGTTTTTCCTTAAAATTCCAGAGGGGAGGGAATTTCAGAGGGGAAAGGTTTACAGGAACAATTATAAAGGACACATAGACAAAAACTAGCTGGGGGTAGAAAAGGGAGGGAGGTGGGGAGGACTGGCGGGGTGGACTGGGATGGAAGTAAAAGACAGAAAACTGTACTTGAACAACAATTAAAATAAAAAATAATAAAATAAAATAAAATAAAAATTCCATAGACACTGTTCCAACATCTTTTTTAAATTTTTTATTGTATTTATTGTATTGTATTGTAACTTATTACAGTTACAATACACTTTTTTCCACTTTGACAACCTCCACCCAGCATCCCCTTCCCTCAGGTAATCCCCATACTGTTTTCTGTGTGTATGCGTCATGCATATATGATCTTTGTCTAACCCCTTCACCTTCTTTCCTTGTGATACCGCACCCTTTGGTCATCTGTCACTCTGTTCCATGTATCCATGCTTCTGTTTATATTTTGTTTGTTAGCTAATTTTGTTCATTTGATTCCACATATGTGAATCATGTGGTATTTGTCTTTTATTGCCTGGTTTGTTTTACTTAGCATAATAGTCTCCACATCCATCCATGGTCTTGAAAAAGGAAAGAGTACCTTCTTTTTTTAATGATGTATAGTAGTCCATTGTGTAAATGTACCATACTTTTTTTTCCATTCACGTACTAATGGTCACTTAGGATGTTTCCAGATCTTGGCAATTATAAATAATGCTGCTATGAACAAAGGGGTGCATACATTCTTTTGTATTAGTGTTTCAGGATTCTTAAGGATATATCCCAAAAGTGGTACCACTGGGTCAAAAAGGAGTTCCATTTTTAAAAATTTGAGGAAACTCTATACTCTTTTCGTGGCTGAAGCAGTCTGCATTTCCACCAACAGTGCACTAGGATTCCCTTACTCCACATTCTCACCAGCACTTGTTTTTTGTTGATTTATTAATGATAACCATTCTGACAGGTGTGAGATGATATATCATTGTTGTTTTGATTTGCTTCTCTTTATGGCTAATGATGTTGAGTGTTTTTTTCATATGTCTGTAGGTCATCTGTATGTCCTCCCTGGAGAAGGGTCTATTCCAGTCCTTTGCTCATTTTTAAATTGGATTGTGTGCCTTCCTGGTGTTGAGTTGAAAAAGTTCTTTGTATATTTTGGAAATTAAACATTTATCAGATGTACCATTGGCAAATATGTTCTCCCATACTAGATTCCCTTTCCATTTTGCTGATAGTTTCTTTAGCTCTGCATAAGCTTTTTAATTTGATGTACTTGCATATGTTTATTTTTTCTTTGTTTACCTAGTCCTAGGGGATATATTGGCAAAAATATTGATACGTGTGATATCTAGATTTTGCCACCTAAGTTTTTTCTAGGATTGTTATGGTTTCACAACTTATATTTATAAATCTTTTATCCATTTTGCATTTACTTTTGTGTATGGATAAGTTGGCAGTCTTTTTTTTTTTTTTTGCATATGCCTGTCCAGTTTTCCCAAAACCATTTATTAAAGAGACTGCTTCTGCTCAAGAGTATGCTCTTCCCCTCCTTTGTGAAATATTAATTGACCACAAAGGTGTGGGTTTATTTCTGGGCTCTGTGTTCTGTTCCATTAATCTATATATCTGTTCTTACCCCAGTACCAGGCTGTTTTGATTACAATGACCATAGAGTATAGTTTGATATCTGGTATTGTAATACCTCCTACTTTGTTCTTCTTTGTCAAGATCACTGAGGCTACTTGAAGGTTTTCTGGTTCTATTTTTTAGAATTCTTGTTCTAGATCTGAAATATACCATTGGTATTTTAATAGGAATTGTGTTGAACCTATAGATTCCTTTGATAATACGGCCTTTTTAGTGATGTTCACTCTGTCAACCCATGAACATGATATATGCTTCCACTTATTTGTATCTTTCTCAATTTCTTCAGTGTCCTGTGGTGTTCTGAGTACACGTTTTTACCTTCTTGGTTAAATTCATTCCTAAGTACCTTATTTCTTTGTTGAAGTAGTAAATGTGATTGTTTTCTTAGTTTTTCAATTTGACAGTTCATTACTGATGTATAAAAATGCCATTGATTTCTCTTTTTTACTTCTTTTTATTTTATTTTAATTGTTGTTTTTCCACAGTTTTTTGTCTTTTACTCCCAACCCAGCCCAACGCCCCAGCCCTTCCCACCTCCCTCCCATTTCCACCCCCCTAGTTTTTATCCATGTGCCCTTTATATTTGTTCCTGTAAACCCTTCCCCTTTTCCCCTGATCTTCCCTCCCCTCTCCCCTCTGATGACTGTCAGCTGTTCTCAATTTCAGTGTCTTTGGTTATATTTTGCCTATTTGTTTATTTTCTTGGTTACGTTCCTGTTAAAGGTGAGATCACACGGTATTTGTCTTTCACTTCCTGGCTTATTTCACTTAGCATGATGCTGTCCAGTTCCATCCATGCTGTTGCAAAGGGTAGGAGATCCTCCTTGCTTTCTGCTGCATAGAATTCCATTGTGTAAATGTACCATAGTTTCTTGATGTATTCATTTACTGATGGGCATCTGGGTTGCTTCCAACACATGGCTATTGTAAATTGTGCTATGAACATAGGGGTGCATAGGTTCTTTTGGACAGGTGTTTCAGGATTCTTAGGGTACAATCCTAGCAGTGGGATTGCTGGGTCAAAAGGTAGATCCATTTTTAGTTTTCTTAGAAAATTCCATACTGCTTTTAATAGTGGTTTTACAAGTCTGTACTTCCACCAACAGTGCACTAGTGTCCCCTTTTCTCCACAACCTCTCCAACACCTGTTGTTTGTTGCTTTGTTTATGATGGCCATTCTCACTGGTGTGAAGTGGTATCTCATTCTGGTTTTAATTTGCATCTCTCTGATAGCTAGCAATATTGAGCATCTTTTCATGTGTCTCTGGATCCTCTGTATGTACTCCTTGGAGAAGTGTCTGTTCAAGTCCTTTGCCCATTTTTTAATTGGGTTGATTGTCTTCTCAGAGTAGAGTCATGTAAGTTCTTTATATATTTTGGAGATTAAACCCTTGTCTGAGGTATCATTGGCAAATATGTTTTCCCATACAGTCGGTTCTCTTTTTATTTTAATACCGTTTTCTTTAGCCATGCAGAAGCTTTTTATTTTGATGAGATCCCATTTGTTTATTCTTTCCTTTATGTCCCTTGCTCTAGAGAATATCAGTGAAAATGTTGAAGTGTGAAATATCTGAGATTTTCCTGCTTTTGTTCTCCTCTAGGACTTTAATGGTGTCACTACTTATATTTAAATCTTTTATCCACCTTGAATTTATTTTTGTGTATGGTGTAAGTTGGTGCTCAAGTTTCATTTTTTTTGCATGTAGCTATCCAATTTTCCCAACACCACTTATTGAAAAGGCTATTTTTACTCCATTTTATGTTGCTGCCCCCTTTGTCAAATATTAATTGACTGTAGAGACTTGGGTTTATTTCTGGGCTCTCTATTCTGTTCCACTGGTCCATGTGCCTGTTTTTATGCCAGCGCCAGGCTGTTTTGATTACAGTGGCCTTGTAATACAGTTTTATATCAGGTATTATGATCCCTCTTACTTTGCTCTTCTTTCTCAAAATTGCTGCAGCTATTCGAAGTCATTTATGGTTCCATATAAATTTTTGAAGTGTTTGTTCTATGTCTGTGAAATATGCCATTGGTAATTTAATAGGTATTGCATTGAATCTGTAAATTGCTTTAGGTAGTATGGACATTTTGATGATGTTGATTCTTCCAATCCATGAACACGGTATATGTTTCCATTTGTTTGTGTCTTCCTTGATTTCTTTCTTCAGTGTTGGATAGTTTTCTGCATAGAAGTCTTTTACATCCTTGGTTAGTTTTATTCCTATGTATGTTATTTTTCTTTTTGCTATAACGAATGGGATTTTTTCTTGATTTCTCCTTCAGCTGTTTCATTGTTGGTATACAGAAATGCCTTTGATTTCTGGATATTGACTTTGTATCCACCTATTTGGCCAAATTCATTTATTAAGTAGAGCAGCTTTTTGGCTGAGTCTATAGGATTTTCTATGTACACTATCATGTCATCTGCAAACAATGATAGTTTTGTTTCCTCCTTTCCAATTTGGATGCCTTTTATTTCCTTTTCTTGTCTAATCACTGTGGCTAATACTTCTGATACTATATTGAATAGAAGTGGTGAATGTGGAGAACCTTATCTTGTTCCTGGTCGTATTGGAAAAGATTTTAGTTTTTGCCCATTGAGTATGATGTTGGCTGTAGGCCTCTCATATATTGTGTTTATAATGTTGAGGAATGCTCCCTCTACTACCACTTTGCTGTGTGTTTTTATCATAAATGTGTGTTGTACCTTATCAAATGCTTTTTCCGCATCTATTGATATGATCATGTGATTTTAGTCTTTGATTTTGTTTGTGTGATATATTATGTTTTGATTTGTGAACATTGTACCATCATTATATCCCTGGGATGAATCCCAGTTGGTCATGGTGTATGATCTTTTTAATGTATTGTGACATGCGGTTTGCCAATATTTTGTTGAGGATTTTAGTATCTATATTCATCGATGATATTGGCCTGCAGTTTTCCTTCTTTGTTGTGTCTTTATCTGGTTTTGGGATTAGCATGATGCTGGCTTCATAAAAGAAGTTTGGGAGTCTTCCATCATTTTGGGTTTTTTGGAATAGTCTGTGAAGTATAGGGGTTAGCTCTTCCTTAAATGCTTTGTAGAATTCTCCTGTGAAACCATCTGGTCCAGGGCTTCTATGTGTGAGGAGTTTTTTTATTACTGCTTCAATTTCATCTACTGTTATTGGTGTGTTCAGGCTTTCTGCTTCTTCTTCATTGAGTTTTGGAAGATTATATTTTTCTAGAAACTTATCCATTTCACCTAGGTTTTCAAATTTCTTGGCATACAGTTCTTCGTAGTAATTTCTTATAATCCTTTGTATTTCTAGGTGTCAGTTGTAATGTCTCCTCTCTCATTTCTGATTGTGTTTATTTCGGTCCTGTCTCTTTTTTTCTTGATGAGCCTGCTTAAAGGCTTGTAGATTTTGTTTATCTTTTCAAAGAACCAGCTCCTAGATTCATTGATCCTTAGAATTGTGCTTTTAGTCTCTATGTCATTTAATTCTGCTCTGATCTTGGTTATTTCCTTCCTCTACTTGCTCTGGGCTGTCTTTGTTGTTGTTCCTCAAGTGCTTGTAGGCGTAGAGTCAGGTTGCTTGTTTGAAATGTTTCTATCTTTTTTAGGTAGGCCTGTATCACTATGAACTACCCTCAGAGGACTGCCTTCACTGTGTCCTATAAGTTTTGAGTCACTGTGAGTTCATTTTCTTTTGTTTCCAGAAACTTTTTGAATTCCTTCCTAATTTCATTCTTGACCCATTTGTTGTTTAATAGCATGCTATTCAATCTCCATGATTTTGAGGATTTTGTGTTTTTCCCCTTGGGGTTGGTTTCTAGTTTCAACCCTTTTTGTTCAGAGAAAATGCTTAGTATGATTTTAATTTTCTTGAATTTGTTGAGGCTTGTTTTGCATCCTATCATGTGGTCTATATTTTTAAATGTTCCATGTGCATTTGAAAGGAATGTGTAGTTAGATTCTTGGGATGAAGGGTTCTATATATATCAGTTAAGTCCATTTCATCTAGAGTGTTGCTCAATGCCACAATATCTTTGTTGATATTTTGTTTAGAAGATCTGTCCATTTTTGACAGTGGGGTGTTAAAATCCCCTACAATAATTGTGTTGCTGTCAATATCTTTCTTGAAGTCCTCTAAGATTTTCTTGATGTATTTAGGTGCTCCTACGTTGGGTGCATATATATTTATGATGTTTATGTCTTCTTGTTGGATTCTTCCCTTGGTTATTATGAAGTGACCTTTGGGTCTCTCTTTATGGCCCTTCTTTTGAAGTCTATTTTGTTTAATATGAGTATTGCTACCCTGGCTTTTTTTTTCCTGTCCATTTGCTTGGAAAATTTGTTTTCAGCCCTTCACTTTGAGTCCGTGTAGGTATTTTGTCCTGAGGTGGGTCTCTTGTAGGCAGCATATGTGTGGGTCATGCTTTCTTATCCATTCAGCTGTTCTATGCCTTTTGATTGGGGCATTTAATCCATTTACTTTTAAGCTCATTATTGATAGGTACTGATTCATTGCCATTTTCGTACCTATGTTCTTCTCTGTCTCTCTCTTTTCCTTCCTTTCCTCAAAGCAGTCCCTTTAGCAGCTCTTGCAGAACTGGTTTGGTAGAGGTGTATTCTTTTAGACTTCTTTTGTCTGGGAAGCTCTTTATTTGGCCTTCTGTCTTGATTGGAAGCCTTGCTGGGTAAAGTAGTCTTGGTTTGCAGGCTTATGGTTCTCATTACTTGGAATATTTCTTGCCATTCTCCTTTGGCTTGGATCGTTTCCATTGAAAAGTCAGCTGCTAATCTTATTGAGGCTCCCTTGTATGTTACTTCCTTTTTCTCCCTTGCTGCCTTTAAGCTTCTCTCTTTGTCTTGGAATTATGCCATTTTCATTATGATGTGTCTTGAAGTGGGTCTCTTTGAGTTTCTGTTGATTGGGACTCTCTGTTTTTCCTAGATTTGTGTGACTTTTTCTCTCATCAAATTAGGGAAGTTTTCTATCATTACTTTTTCAAATACGTTTTCTATTCCTTACTCTTCTTCTTCTCCTTCTGGAATCCCTATTATACAGATATTATTATATTTCATATTGTCTTGCATTTCTCTTAATCCCTCTTCATTCTTTCTGAGCCTTTTTTCCTTTTCTTGCTCTTTCTGGATGTTTTTTTCTACTTGGTCCTCCTACTCGCTAATCTGATCTTCTGCTTTTCATTCCTTCCACTGTGTTCTTCAGTTCAGGAATTATGTTCTTCATTTCCTCTTGGCCCTTGTTGATAGTTTCTATTTCCTTTTTCATGTTGATATATTTTGCAGTGAGTACATCGTAGCTTCCCTGTAGTTTCTGGTAGCTCATTGAGAGCTCTTGGAGCTTCCTGACAACCATTGCTTTAAACTCAATATCTGATAGTTGAGTTGCCTCCATTTCATTTAGCAATTTTTCTGGGGCTTCCTCCTTTTCTGTCGTTTGGGGATTGTTTCTTTGTCTTTCTATTGTTTGTGAGACTCTTCTTTTCAGCCTCAGGTTCTTAAATTGATCTGTTCTGGCTCCCTGGGTTTATGGTGTGAAGTTCTGTGGTAGAATACCTGTGAGATTCAGTGGTGATGTCTCCTTCGGGTGTCCTGGTATTCACAGCTTCCACTGTTTCAGCTAGGATCATGGGTGTGTGCTCTGGGTCTTCCATAAAGCCCCCTCCTCCCATTGCAGGGCCTCCGGTTGCAGAGCCTCCTCCAGTCCTGATCCCAAGGCTGCCTGCAGTTGCTCGACCACCCTCAGTCGCAGGGCCTCCCCTGTCACAGGGCCGCACCCAGTCACAGGGCCTCCTCTGGTCGCTTAGCCACCCCTGGTTGTAGGGCCTCCTTTGGTTGCAGAGCCAACCCTGGTCACTTGGCCGACCCTGGTCACAGTGCCGCCCCTCTTCCCAGACCAAGGGTCACCTCGGGTCACATGGCCTCTTCCAGTAACGGGGCCTCCTCCAGACGCAGGACCTCCTCTGGATGCAGGGCCTTCTCCAGACATCAGACCTCGTCTGGTCACAGGGCCTCCCCAGGTTGCAGGACCTCCTCCAGACATAGGAACTCCTCTGGATACAGGACCTCCTCTGGTCACGGGGCCTCCTCTGGTCTCTCAACCGCCCCCAGTTGTGGGTCTTCCTCCAGTCTCTCGGCCTCCTCAAAATGCCATTGATTTCTGAGTATTGATTTGTTTCATGCTACCTTGCTGAATTCATTGACTAAGTCAAGAAGTTTTTGGTGGAGTCTTTAGGGTTTTTTAGACACAATATTATGTCATCTGAGAATAAGTTTACTTCCTCCTTTCCATTTATAATGCCTTTTATTTCTTCTTCTTGTCTGAGGTCTGTGGCTCATATTATACTATGTTGATTGGATAAGAGTGCTGATAGTATATATCCCTGTCTTTTTCTTGATCTTAAGGAAAACACTTTTAATTTTTGTACGTTGAGTATGATGTAGGCTGTAAGTTTTCCATATATGGCCTTCATTGTGTTGAGGTATGATCCCTCTACTCCCACTTTGATGAGAGGTTTTGTCAGAAATGGGTGATGGATTTTATCAAATGCTTTTTTTTGCATCTATCGATATGATCATGTTATTTTTATCTTTTATTTTGTTTATGTGATGTATCATAGTTATTGATTTGCTAATATTGCACAAACCTTGCATATCCATGATAAATCCCATTTGATCAAAGTGCATGACCTTTTTAATTTATTGCTGTATCCAGTTTGCTAATATTTTGTTCAGGGCTTAGCATCTATATTCATTAGGGATGTTGACCTGTAATTTTCTTTGTTTGTTGTGACTTTATCTGGTTTTGGAATTAGGATAATAGTAGCCTCATAAAAAGAGGTTGGAAGTCTTTCCTCCTCTTGAATTTTTTGAAATAGTTTGAGAAGTTTAGGAGTTAGTTCTTCATTGAATGTTTGGTAAACTTTGCCTGTGAATCCATCCTCCCTAGGACATTTGTTTGCTAGGAGTTTTTTAATTACTTCTTCAATTTTATTAGTTTTTATCAATCTATTCCAGTTTTCTCATTCTTTCTGATTCAGTTTTGGATGTATGGATGCAATTTATCCGTTTTGCTCAGGTTGTCCAATTTCTTTCCACATAGTTGTTTATAGGATTTTCCTACAATCCCTTGTGTTTCTGTGATATCAGATGTTCTTTGTCCTGTTTAATTTCTGATTTTATATATTTGTGTCCTCTCTCTTTTTTTGTCTTCATTTGCATTAAATATTTTTTCTATCCTTCACTTTCAGCCTGTGTAAATCTCTTCTTCTAAGGTGGCTCTCTTGTAGACAGCGTATGTATGTGGTTCATGTTTTCTTATCCATTCAGCTACCCTATATCTTTTGATTGGAGCATTTAATCCATTTACATTTAAAATGATTAGAATATGTAGAATTTATTGTCATTTTTATATTTACCTATTCTCCTCTCTCTACTATCTCTTTTTCTTCTTAAAGCAGATCCTTAAATTTTCTTGCAATGCATTGAGCTCTTTTAGCCCTTTTTTGTCTGAGAATATTTTGTCTTCAATTTTAAATAATAGCCTTGTTGGGTAAATAATTCTTGTTTGGTCTTTCTTTTCATTACTTTGAATACTTCATACAAATGCCTTCTGGCCTGAAGTGTTTCTGTTGAGAAATCAGCTTGTATCTTATTGAAACTTTCTTATAGGTAATTGTCTCTCTCTTGCTACCTTCAAGATTTTTTCTTTTTCTTTACCCTTTGCTATTTTAATCATGCTGTGCCTTGGTGTGGGTCTTTTTTGGTTCATCTTGATTGGCATTCTGTACTTCCTGAACTTGTGTGACTTTTTTCCTTCACCAGGTAGGTAAGCTTCCTTCCATTATTTCTTCAAACAAGTTCTCTATCTGTTGCTCCCTGTCTTCTCCTTCTGGAAACCTATGACGCAGATGTTGTTATGCTTGATGTTGTCCCAGAGGTCCCTAGGTTTTCCCTGTTTCTCTTAAGTCTTCTATTTTTATATTCTCTTTGGATGGATACTGTTATCTTGTTCTGAAATTTATTGATTTGATCATGTCCTTTATTTAACCTGCTGTTGATTCCTTCTAGTGAATTCTTCATTTCAGACATTGCATTTCTCCATTTCAATTCTCCATTTCTGACTGGTTCTTGTTTATGGTTTCTATGTCCTTTTAATTCTTACTATCTCTTTATTTAAATTGTCACTGGGATTCTTCCCTGAATGTCCTTGAGCATTCTTATAACCATTATTTTAAACTGCATCTGGTTACTTCCATTTCATCTACTTCTTTTCATTCTTTTTCTGGGGATTTCTGTTGTTCTGTTTTCTTGTTTTTTTTTTTTTTTTAAATACTTTTTGCTTCAAATTTGTTCTCTGTGTTTTAGGAAGCAACCTAAATTTGCTCTATATTTTCCAAACTTGCTTGATGGTTTTATGATGAAAGTTTATTGTTGGGTTCAGTGCCACCATCTTCTAGATTACCTGAGGTCAATGCTCCAGGAGTGTTCCTTGTGGGTTGTGTGCCCCCTACTGTTGTGATTGAGTCTTGAATGCTGTTGGCCCTTTCATGGGTAGAGTTAACTCTTCAGGCTGGGAGACTGTAAGGGTAAACTTTGACAACCTTATGTGAGACACTGTACATGGGCTGACACTTGAGGCAGCATTGTTCCCAGTATGATCTGGTGCCTGCAGAAATCCCACTTTGGGTATACTAGTTGTGTAACTATTTGCACCCAGCTCCAGTGTGATCTAAAGTCCACCACTGCTTTTGTTGGTTCTGAGTCTACTTGATGGGGTTCAGATATGGGTTGGTGTAAGAAGTTGTGTGTAACTGGCCTTGAGCTACTTGTCTGTAACTACCACACAGTTCACTGTGTCTGCATCTACTGGACCTGTGTGTGTGAGGGGCCAATCTTTGTAAAAGCATCAGCTTCCTCCTACTTAGAGCTGGAGGTAGCTTTGTAATAGAACCAAGGCTCTGAGATCCACCTCCACCTTCCAGCTACTCTGCCTTCCCCTGAGGTTGCCTAGTTTTCCTCCTGAGTCTTTTGATGAGAGATTATAGGAGAGGCCAAACAAGCTGAGTTAGGGCAAGTGGGTCTCCTACTTTGGGATCATGCAATCAGAAGGGCACTCAATAGTGGAAAGTAGCCCCTACTTCAAAGCTAAGCCCCTCAGTCTCTTCCAGAGTCTCCATCTCAGAGGGACTCACTGCCAATGCAGGATGGGCACAGCCTGTGATCCCCTTGGCAGGAGTGAGCTCAGCAGCCTTAGACTCAAGAGAATAGATCAAAGAGATCCCCATTAGGGCCAATGCTGGTCCAGGGTGCAGGAGGAGTCTAAGTTCTGTCTCATTCCCAGACCTCAGGAGGAGGCTAAGCTTCACTGTCCTACTCCCAGGCAAGAGCCTCCAAGGGTCTTAGCGTCCCTGTGCCAAGAACTTTGGAAAAGCCCTGTTCCAGGACTTTGAAATTCCCTGTTTGAAGCTGCTCTTCCTTTCCCTTGCAGAAATTCACCCAGCAGGGATATCTGGGACTTAGTAGGGCTAATCTAAACAGTTTCTCATTGGGGTTGGTGCCTGCAAAATGTAGAAGGGAGGCAAGCATTTCTACCCTTTCTGAGCTCACATGGGCTGATACTGGGTTTGCCTCCCTCAGAGGCAAAGGTATCAAAGCAATTCAGCACTCACCCATCTCATCCCCAGAAACAAGCCTCTCTAGGAGACATAGTTTAAAACTCTCAGCTCCCTGCAAGCTGGCTTGCAGCCAAACCAGCAAGGCAGGGCCAAAACTCCCAGCCTTGTGCCACACTTCTACCTCTCCACTCAGCTAGTCTCAGTAGGGCAGGACCTAAAGTCCCAGCTTAGCATGGCACAACTCAGAAGACTGCAGGAAGGGCCTAAGTTCCTAGCCTTGTGAAGATCCTCTGTACCCCTGAACTCAGTTGCAGAGGTAGCCTAACAGGTGTGGGTGGAGTGTCACCTGTGCTCTCAAGATGGGGAAGACCAGTTTTTTTTCTCAAGCCACTCAGTTACTATGTGGGTCTCTGCACAAAGCCTCCCTAGAAAATAGAAGGCCCCTTAAAATCACTGCTGGCTATAGCTGGTAGACCCCTCAGCAAAATCCAAGGGCAACAGTGTGGCATTTCCAGCAGTCTTACCCCATATCATGAACTCTCCAAACTGGTGCTGTAATAACAGGAGTTCTCTATGCTGGGAGGGTGAACTCTGAGTCTCACAGGCATAGTGGATCCTCATTGATTCCCACCACCACTATGTTACATAGTCTCTTCTTCCCATCTCTGTTGCTGTGTGTTGGGACTTTCTGCATGGGGTTAAGACCCCTCACTCATAGGAGGAGGGAGCTCCACAGCTGCAATATATATCTGGTCTTTCAGCTTCCACTGCAGCTGTATGCTAGGGTTTTCCGCTGCCCCATCTCAACCACTCTTATTGGTCTCTATGTAGCATCTTCTGTACTCCTTGGTTATATTTCATATCAGCTAGCTTTAAGTTGATTTTTCAGGTCGATTGCTCAGCAATTCAGGTATAAATTCGGTTTAGAGGCAGGACCAAGTGGCACAGCTTCCATCTACTCTACAAATATTTTTGGAGTCCCCAGTATCTTCTAATATCTAGTTCAATTTTTTTTTCTTGGCAGACAACTAGTTTGTCTTATTTGATTAACCTGTATGATGCTTTCATTTCCTTTGTTTTAAAAACAACACAAGGTATATTATAAATGGTCTCTTTTCAACAATGTTACATGAAATATCACAACAATGTTATGAAATGTTAAGGGGACTTAGCTAAAAAATTGAAAAAGAGAAAAAACTATGAACAGTAAAATGACATCAAACTCACAACTGTCAACAAATGAACCTTTAAAAAAGAAATACAATGAAAACAAAAACTAAGCAAACAACTAGAACAGGAACAGAATCAGAGAAATGGACATCACATGGCAGGTTTTTGGTGGGGAGGGGGAGGGGAAGAATAGGGGGAAAAGTTACAAGGAATAAGAAGCATAATTAGTAGGCATTAAAATAGATGGGGAGAGGTAAAAAATGGTATAGGAAACAGAGAATTTAAAGAACTTACATGTACAGCCCATGGACATGAAAAATGCTGGAGGGCTAGGAGGTGCAGGGCACTGCAGGGATAAAGAGGGAAAAATTGGGAAAACTGTAATAGCATAATCAATAAAATATACTTAAATAATAAATAAAAATGTAAATGGTAAGAAATAAAGGTATTATTTAAAAAAAGAAAAACCTAAATTATTTTCAGAAAAAGTAGTTTCTTTGACCAGATTAAATAACTGTTTTTGCAATAATAGCTTTGAAAATTGGCTTCTTCTGCAATGCTAGGAAGCAAAAAGGGATGTTTCTGAAACATCCCTTTTAACAAGAATTCTGTATTGGAGATAGTTTATGTAGTTGGAAAGCAGAATAGCACAGTGCTCGAAAATTGAAGTTCAGAAATTTGGCAGCCTGAGTTAAATGGTCCTCATTCATTTACAGGAAGACCATATACTAGTTCTTTAATTGCTCTGTACCTAGTAGAGTAAAATAATAATAATCTTATAGTGTTACTTAGGGATTAAATGAGGTATTATATGTAGAATATAGCTGACTTAAGGGGAAAATAGACTGGTAACTGTTATCTTAGGAAAAACAATGATAATTGTTAAATTTAGGCATATTTTTAATCAACTATGAGACAAATTATTATTCAAGTCTTGTATTTTCTGTTATTTCAGAGCTCATGATTTTTCATATTTCTTTTACTTTAAGTGTTCAATATAAGAAAGAAGAGGGGAGCAACTCTGTATCACCAATATCTTTTTTCTAAACACAAAATTAGTTCCTGATATTTCTTCCTCTACTCCCAGAAATATCCTTGTCCAAATACATCTGTTTTTTTTTTTTTCTAGCAATGCATAATAAGTACATTGCACTTGAGGCTAGAATACCACCATGCTCAGTGTAGGTGAATCAGACAAATGTGTTCTCAGTCAAGGTCCATCTCTTCCTCGTCCAACTCTGCCCACCTTCTTGGAGTAGACAGGTAGCCGTCAAATGAACCTCTGAAAGGGTGAGATGTTTAGGTTTCCTCGGTGCAGCCAAGAAGAGCTTCTCTTCTAAATATCTACCCATAAACTGCCTTTCTGCTCTATCATTCTTTGAATCAAAGTGATTTTTTTTTCATTCTGTTCCTTTTTATCCAGAGTCCTTGACTTCTATCATTCTAGAAGAGGACATATTGTAGATTTACTTATTCCCAAATTTTGATACTGTCACATTTGGGCAAGGACTTGGACATATATTCTTTTAAAGGAAAATCATTTTTCAGAAGAAAAGTTTGGAAACTTAAAGCCTTCAAAAAAAGATCTATGTCTAGGAAACAGCAGGGGAGACAGAAGATGAAAAGGTCATGAAGCCCTGTAACTTTTGTACATTAGGACAAAGCCAGTTACCCAAGCTTATTAGATAAAACACTTCCATTGCCTTCAAGAAAAATGACTGGGAAGAGATGTTTCTGCCTACTTGGTGTTTTCAGAGCTAAAAAGCAAAGATATTTAAAATGTATTTAAGAGACAATTTCTGTGCAATGATTGTATCCTGGTCAGTAGTCCTATTCAATTTATAGCCTAGTGAGCTGACTGTCTTGCCTCTCATTTTGCAGAGTCTCTGAGCTTGCATGTACATTAATTACTCTCTCTATAAAAATATCTAATTCCAAAAATTAATGCACATGGTTGAATAATACATTTACCCCTCGTCTTACAGAATGCAACCATTTGGACCCCATTTACATGGGAATGATTGCTGTACAGAGAGCTCCAGAGTCAAATTCAGTTTTGTTATTCACAGGGCATTTACTTTTTCAGCATTATGTAACCTCTCAGAGTTCTGAATTCCTCAAAGAGTATTACTTAACTGTATATATGAATGATTGAAGTATGATTATTAGCTCTGCCTAACCTATTAGGATTTTAGTAAGGACCATTGAGAAAAGATAAGTACAAAAGTTTATAAAGAGTGTCATTTAAAAATGTAAGGTATTTCTCTTATTCAAATTAATGATAATAATAATAATAATCCAAAACTGACAAAGTATGTAAGCAAAAAAAGGCCTTTTTTGTGCAACCAAAACAATGTCTCTTAATGCAAGCACCTGATTTCCTATATTACAATCATATAAAAATTACAGTTTGTAAAATTATGACATGCAAAATCTAAGCACATGTAGAATGTTTTAAAACATAGTACCAGTTTGCAAGAAAATAGTTTTTCAAGGACAAAAGCAGCAAGTTAGAAGACTGGAGAAGGTGGACTACAGAAGTGAGAGGGAAGAACTGACAAGCTGGTGGCAAGAAAGCATACAGGGAAGAAATGCTGCTAAAATCTCTGGATTCAAAAAGCAGATTATAATTGTGTAATTTAGGTGCAAGTCTCCCACTCTTAGAGGACCCTATGAGTATTGTTTTATTACATCACTTTGCCTCAAATGTTTTTATTAATAACTGATAAAGGCAACTTAACTGTTATAAGTATACTGCAGTTAAAAGACAAAGATATAATTACTACACATTTTTTTTATTGTTCGAGTACAGTTGTCTCCATTTTCCTGCCACACTTTCCCCTGCCCTACCCACCCCCACCTTCCATCCTCAATCCTCCCCCCATTTGGCTTTGTCCATCAGTCCTTTATAGATGTTTCTTAACGACCCTTTCCCTTCTTTCGCCCACTATCCCTTCTCACCTCCCCTTTGGTTACTGTCAGTTCTTTATTTCTATGCCTCTGATTATATTTTCCTTGCTTGTTTGTTTTGTCGATTAGGTTCCGCTTATAGGTGAGATCATATGGTATTTCTCTTTCACTCCCTGGCTTACTTCACTTAACATAATGCTCTCCAGTTCCATCCACACTCTCTTGAAGGGTAGGAGCTCCTTTCTTTCTGCTGTGTACTATTCCATTATGTAAATGTACCACAGTGTTTTGATGCACTCATTTACTGATGGACACCTAGGTTGCTTTCAGTAGTTAGCTATTGTGAATTGTGTTGCTATGAACATTGAGGTACATAGGTTCTTTTCAATTAGTGTTTCAGAATTCTTAGGGTATAACCCCAGCAGTGGAATTGCTGGGTCAAAAGGCAGTTCCAATTTTTAGATTTTTGAGGAAATTCCATACTGTTTTCCACAGTGGCTGCACCAGTCTGCATTCCCACAAACGATGTTTAGTACACATCTTTGGAGTAATTCTCATTAAAAATACTTCCATAAAATTTTGGTGCTTGAAGATAGTTCTCAACAAGTAGTTGAGGAATGTTATATAATGTTATATTTCATCCCCCAGGTGTCAGGTTTTCTCTGCTGTAAAGATTTGTATAAAGTGAGACTTCCAACCTCAAGCACGGTCTTGGTCTCTATTCCTACATCAAGATATTCCAGCTTAACTGTTCTCAGAGAGTAGTCTTTAAGCTCTTGCTAATACATTCAAAATGAAGACTTTTAATTCCATAGAACCTTATTACTTATATCTATTCATTTATAGCATCCTAAATGAGATATTAAAGATAACTAAAATTCATCCCTGTTCACTACATTTACCAAGTATCTTGAGTTTACTTAGGATTCTAAATCAGTATTCTTCCAAATATATAACTGTCATACAAGGCTCTGTGACTTTGCAAAGGTCTTAATGTGAATACACATGTTAACTGTAAAATGTCCGGTTTGGGGATATTTTTGACTTTGTTATTAGTTTGTTGGTTTTGCTATCTCAAAACAATTGTAACAGTAATTTTTAATTGCTGTTATTTATGTTTTTATATATATATTACTCCTTTTTATATGTTTTATTATTGTTGAATTACAGTTGTTCCACTTATTCCCCTGTGGCTCTTCCCTGACCTGCCTACAGTCCAACTCACACAGTCAGTCTCTACCCCACTTTCACATCTATAGGTCCTTTATACATGTTTCTTGACTTGGCCCTTCCTTTTTTCCCCCCATTTTCGCACTCACTCCCTTTTACCCTCTGGTTACTGTCATTTTATTTTTTATTTCCATGTCTGGTTCTATTTTACTCATTTGTTTGTTTTGTTGATTAGGTTCCACTTATGTGTGAAGTTACATGGTATTTGTCTTTCACTGCCTGGCTTATTTCACTTAGCATAATACTCTCCAGGTCTATTGATACGGTAGCAAAGGGTAGGAGTTCCTTCTTTCTTTCTACTGTGTAGTATTCCATCATGTAAATGTACCACAATTTTTTGACCCACTCATTTACTGATGGGCACTTTGGCTGTTTCCAGCATTTGGCTATTGTTAATAACACTGCTATGAAAAATTGGGGTTCATAGGTTCTTTTGAATTAGTGTTTCAGGATTCTTAGGGTATAATCCTAGCAGTCGAATCACTGGATTAAAAGGCAGTTCCATTTTTAGTTTTTTGAGGAAATTCCATACTGTTTCCACAGTGACTGTACCAGCCTGCATTCCCACCAACAGTGTACTAGTATTCCTTTTTCTCCACAACCTCTGCAGCACTTGTTTGTTGATTTGGTTATGATGACCATTCTCACTGATGTTAGCTGGTATCTCATTGTGATTTTAATTTGCAACTCCCTGTTGGCTAGTGATGCTCATCATCCTTTTATATGTTCCTGGGCCCTCTGTATGTCCTCCTTTGAGTATGTCCTCCACATTTTTTAATTGGATTGTTTGTCTTCCTGCTGTGGAGACCTGTGAATTCTTTATATTTTGGAGATCAAACCGTTGTCTGAAATTATCATTTGCAAATATAGCTTCCCATACGGGTGGTTCCATTTTCATTTTGCTGATTTTTTTTAACCATGCAGAAGCTTTTTAATTTGATGTAGTCACATTGGTTTATTCTTTCCTTTATATCTTTTGCCTAAGGGGAGGTAACAGTAAAAATATTTCTGCATGGGATATCTGAAATTTTCTTGCCTATGTTCTCTTCTAGGACTTTTATGGTGTTGTGACTTATATTTAAGTCTTTTATCCATCTTGTGCTTATTTTCGTATAAGATGTTAAGTTGATGGTCTAGTTTCAATTTTTTGGCATGTACCTGTCCAGAACTCCCAACACCATTTGTTGAAGAGGCCATTTTTACCTCATTTTATGCTTCTTCCCCCTTTGTCAAATATTGATTTACCATAGAGACTTGGGTTTATTTCTGGGCTCTCTGTTCTGTTCCATTGGTCTATGTTTCTGTTCTTATGCTAATATCAGGCTGTTTTGGTTATAGTGACCTTGTAATATAGTTTGATATCAGGTATTGTTATCCTTCCTACTTTTTTCTTCTTTCACAAAATTGCTGAGGATATTCAGAGTCATTTGTGGTTCATATACTTTTGAAATATTTTTTCTAGATCTGTGAAATATGTCATTGGTATTTTAATAGGTATTGTGTTGAATCTATAAATTGCTTTGGATAGAACAGACATTTTAATGATGTTAATTCTTCCAGTCCTTGAACATAGTATATACTTCCATTTATTTGTATCTTCCTTAATTTCTTTCTTCAGCATTGTGTAGTTTTCTGACAAGTCTTTTACACCCTTGGTTATGTTTATTACAAAGTACTTTTTTGTTGTTGTTCCTTTAGCAAATGAGATTTTTCCCTAATCTCTGTTTCTTACATTTTATTGTTGGTGTACAAAAATGCCTTCAATTTATGTATATTGGCTTTCTATCCTGCTGTTTATCCAAATTCATTTATTACATTGAGTAGTTTTTTGTTGGAATATATAAGGTTTTCTATGCACTCTATCATGTAATCTGCAAACAGTGATGGGTTTACTTCCTCTTTTCCAATTTTGATGTCTTTTATTTCTTTTTCTTATCTGATCACTGTGGCTAGAACTTCAAATACTATGTTAAATAGAAGTGGTGAAAATGGACACCCTTGTCTTCTTCCTGATCTTAGTGGGAAAGTTTTTAGTTTTTGCCCATAGAGTTTGATGTTGGTGTAGGTTTCCCATATATGGCCTTTATTATGGTGAGTATGCACCCTATATTCCCACTTTGCTAAGAGTTTTTATTATAAATTGGTGCTTTACCTTCTTGAATGCTTTTCCTACATCTATTGATATGATCACATGATATTTGTCTTTCCTTTTATGCGATGTATTACATTTATTGATTTGCAAACATTGTGCCATCCTTGCATCCCTGGGATTAATCCCAATTGATCATGTTGTATCATCTTTTTAATGTATTATTTGATCCAGTTTGCCAATATTTTGTTGAGGATTTTAGCACCTATCTTCATCAGTGATATTGGCCTGAAATTTTCTTTCTTTGTTGTGTTATCTGGTTTTGGGATTAGGATGATGCTGGCCTCATGAAAAGAGTTTGGGAGTCTTCCCTCCTCTTGCATTTTTTGGAATAGCCTGAGAAGGATAGGGGTTATCTCTGCCCTAAATGATTAATAAAATTCTCCTGTGAAGGCAGCTGGTCCAAGGCTTTTGTGTACCAGGAGTTTTTTGATTACTGCTTCCATTTCACTAGCTATTATTGGTCTATTCAGGCTTTCTGCTGCTTCTCAGTCCGGTTTTGAAGGATTTTATGTTTCTACAAATTTGTCCATTTCACCCTGGTTTTCAAATTTCTTAGCATATACTTGTTTGTAATAATTTCCTACAGTCCTTTTTATTCTGTATTATCAGTTGTGATTTCTCCTCTTTTGTTTTCCATTTTATATATTTGGGTCATCTTTCTTTTTTCTTGATAAGTCTGGTTAAGGTTTCTCAATTTTGTTTGTCTTTTCAAACAACCAGCTTCTGGATTTACTGACCCTTTTAATTGTTCTTTTTTGAAGTCCTCCAAGACTTTCCTTATATGTTTGGATGTTCCTGTGTTGTGTGCATGTGTGGTTACAATGTTTATTCCTGTTGATGGTTTCTCCTCTGTAGTATTATGAAGTATCCTTCTCTGTCTCTTTTAATGGCCTTGGTTTTGACATATATTTAATGTAATATGAATATTGCTACCCCAGATTTTATTCTGACCAGTTGCTAGGAATATTTTCTTCCAACCTTTTGCTTTCAGTTTCTGTACATCTTTTGTTCTGAGGTGGTTCTCTTGTAGGCAGCATATACGCAGTTCATGTTGTCTTATCTATTCAGGTAGCCTATTTCTTTTGATTGGAACATTTAATCCATTTACATTTAAGGTTATGATTGATAGGTACTTATTCATTGCCATGTCCCCCTTTTTTACCTGTGTTCCCCTCTCTTTCACTCTTTTCCTTCATCTTCTTAAAGCTGTCCCTTTAGCATGTCTTGCAATGCTGGTTTGGTGGAGGTGTACTCTTTTAACATTTTGTCTGGGAAACTCCTTATTATTTCACCTTCCATTTTAATTGACAGCCTTGCTGGATAGAGTAGTCTTGGTTACAGGCCTTTGCTTTTCATTATTTGGAATATTTCTTGCTATTCCCTTCTGGATTGTAGTGTTTCTGTTGTGAAATCAGCCGCTAGCCTTATCAGAGCTCCCTTGTATGTTACTTTCTGTTTCTCCCTTGCTGCCCTTAAGATTCTCTTTGTCTTTTATTTTTGCCATTTTCATGATGTGTCTTAGAGTGAGCCTCTTTGGGTTCATCTTGATTGGGGCCTTCTCTGCTTCCTGGACTTACACAGCTTTTCTCTCATCAAGTTAGGGAAGTTTCCCGTCATTACTTTTTCAAACAAGTTTTCTATCCCTTGTTTCTCCTCTTCTTCTTCTGTTATCCCTATCATACAGATATTTTATATTTCATTTTGTCTTGCAGCACCCTTAACCCCTCTTCATTCTTTTTGAGTCTTTTTTTTTTTCATTTTGTTGCGCTGTCTGGGAATTATTTTCTACCTTGTCGTTCAGCTCGGTGATTCAGTCCTTTGCTTCATCTTACCTTCCTTTAATTCTTTCCAATGTATTTCATGTTAAATACTGCATTTTTCATCTCCTCCTGGCTCAATCGATAGGTTCTATGTACTTTTTCATGCTGGTATAATTTATACTAAGTTCTTTGAAGTTTCCCAGGAGTTATTTGATGCTCTCACTGAGCTCTTCAAGCATCTTTATAACCAATTTTGAACTAGATGTCTGATAATTTGGTTACCTTAATTTCATTTAACAGTCTTTCTGGGGATTCCTCTTTTCCTTTCTATTGCAAGTTGTTTCTTTGTCTCCCATTTTAGGTGACTCTTTTTTTTTGTTTGTTTGTTTCTGCATACTAGATTGATCTGTTTTGACTCCCTGTTGTGGTATAATCTTCTGTGGTAGACCTGTGTGACTCAATGGTACAATCTCCCTGATCACCTGAGCTTGATGCTCTTGCTCAAAGCAAAAGTTAGGGTGACTCATAGAATATCTCAAAGGGCTCAAGTGTGAGAACCTTGCTCAGTTCTAGAGATTGTCATTCCTTGCTAGTCAGCTCCTTCAGATCCCGCTTCTGGCATAATGTAATGTTGACCTCAGCTATAAGTCTACAACTGGCGTAGGAGAGAACACAATCTCAGTCATGGTTCAGAGAAGATAACCAGAAGTTAAGTTATTCTTTAGTTAACTTCTTCATTAGTTCATTCTGTTGAGGGTTACTTGGTGAATTTTATAATGTGGTGAGACACAGTTGCATCAACAATATTTCTGAGATAAAATATCCAATTTCTGGGCTTTAAAAACATGCATGTATTATATTTCAAACCTGCCTCATTCTCTATTACTAATACATATATACAGAATCCTCCCATATATTTTTTGCACAATGACTGTATATTTATGTTGTTCATGTTATTTCGAAGAGGACCCCCAAAACTGTAATTTATTTATTACAAATTTTGTGTATTATTACTTGTTTAAATTTCAGTCACCTTCAAAGTGCTCTCCATTTGATGCAATACACCTATTGAGATGTTTTTTCCACTGCTCAAAACAGTTTTTAAATTAATAGAATTTGATGCCATTTAGTGCTTCTGCCATTTTGTTAGTTTGTATGTTTGCTTCACCTCTCCACATCAGCAGAATGTTCCCCTTTGAGGACTTGTTTCTTCTAGGAAACAAATAAAAAACTGCTCAGGATGAGATTGGGAGCATAGGGAGGGTGGGACATAAGGATCATGCAGGTTTTGGTCTAACCTGCTGAACACTCAGCACAGTGTGGGCATGTGCACTGATAAATGACCCATCATGAAACGGGCAAACATGTTGAGTCTTCTAGAAAAATTTGCTGAAGCCAAACATAGCATCTCACAATACTACCAGCTGGAACACTGATACAGATGGATTCTTAGAAAACTCATCTAGTGGGGAAAGCTTGTAATAAAAGAGGAGTGCCCTCCAGAAGATAATTCTGGTTCTGGGTGGGGGCATTTCCATTGTAAAATAACTAACAGAATTACTGGGCTACTTTTTAAGCTTATAGAGCATAGTTTCATAATACAAAATTATATTAGAAGCTATTAATTTTCTCCTATAAAGTACATAATAGGAAATTCACATATGCTTCCACCAAGTTTACTTGTCTAGTTTATCACTCTCTAATTCTTTCTGTCATGAAAATATTTCCTACTAAAAGAGAATGAGAGGTAATGTAACTACAGTTAGGAGGTGTGAGTGAAATTAATTAATTAATTACCTAAACAATACTGCTGTCCAGAATGAATCATTCTGTGCGGATTCCAAATAGCTAAAATAGTGGTGTACATGGAGACCCCTTCAAAATATTTTTGCCCCAAATGTTCATAAGCCAACTTCCAACAAACATGTATGGCTCTGTTGCCCTCAGACTGATTCTCCTGACTCTCATAGCTGGTCATTTGAGCATGCAGAAGAGAATTTAATTCTAGGTTAGTTTAGTCAGTTCAAGGTTGTCTTTTGGCCAAAAGAGTGTAGGAATTTACATTCCTTAGAATGTGCTGTCCATCCTCAGCATAAGATGTTCAGCTTCCTCCCTACCCTCAAAACTGAAGCATTTTCTAAATTCATGTCTCTTCCTTCCAGAGTCTGGGTCAGGCCTCATCTCAGGGATCCTCATTCCCTCTCGCTTCACTGCTTTTTGCCTGGTTTCTATTTCTAATCCGTGCCTCTTTTTGCTGACATTATAAACAAAACAAAATGTTTTTCTGTTTGCTTTATGTATGGTACCTTAATGATTTTCCCTGTATGTTCATTTAGGGTGTGACCTATTCTACTTTTTATACCTGCCTGGGGAGAGCTTTCCATGCATTTGTAGAAGGAATTTTGTCTTCTTTGGCCCAGTAAGTGGGAGAGTTGCACAGTCTTGTGATTGATTGTTTGATGATATGTAAAAGCAGATTCTGTTACGGGGACTCTTCTTTTCTCTGTCCTAAGCATACAATTCCATTTCATGGCTATGATATACAACTGCATTTTGCCCTTATTCCTGTTGAATTGCAGAACGTGATATAGAAGAAGGTGGCAGAATTAAACTTTTCCAAAAATTAGGTAGAAGAAAACATCATCCAGATGGTAAAGTGATGACTACCTAAATTTTTGGTTATGTCAAATCCTGGCTCTGAGTCAGAGGTCATTAACTGGAAGAAAGAGAGAGAGATTAAATGATTTGTCTTCTTCTATCAATTCTATGAGTAGCAATGTTGGTTTATAACAAGGTGATAGGTGAATAAGGACCAACTCTCATTCTCAAATCCATTTATATTAGCTGTATAGTTTGTGAAAATTTTTCAAAGACTCTGTCAGGCTAATTTATAAATTTTTTAGTAATATTTGTGTATTTCTACTCAGTTCTTTCAGAATTTTAGAAATTTTAGTGATAAATTGGAAAAGATCAGATACTATCATTTCTTATTTTTTAAGGATTTTATTTATTTATTTTTAGAGAGGGTGGGGGAGAGGGAGAGAAACATCGATGTGTAGTTGCCTCTTGAGTGCCCTCTACTTGGGGACCTGGCCCACTACCCAGGCAGGTGCCCTGACTGGGAATGGAACCAGTGACACTTTGGTTCACAGGCTGGCACTCAAATCACTGAGCCACACCAGCCAGGGCCAGACACTATCATTTCTTAAAGTATATTTTACAAAGCATTTAAATTGAAAGTAGAAACAAACAGTTTCAAAAGACACATTTCTGTCTTTGACAGCCCTAGGAAAAAAAATTAAAGCAGCTCTGAAAACCAAGGATCACAGGCAACATTTGGGGGAATTCTTAGAGGTTTTGCTAAAATACTACCAACCACATATAGTTGGAGCTGGACTGAAAAAGCAGAGCTGGTTCCTACATGCTTTACTTTTTAAAATATAAAATTACCTTTTGCGAAGTAGGTAAGAAGAATTTTTAAATTTTTTCCCATGATCTAATCCTAGCTGGGATATCTATAGTCTTCAAGTGATGGGGAAAAGAAAAAGAAAATCTAAATAGCCATCACTGCCAAGATACTGATTTATGACACAAATATTTGTTTACCAAAACTTTTCACTGCCCCACATTTCATCAGCATTCTGTTTTTGCATTTATCCAGAGGTTCCAACTCATGGGAGAAGAAGGGCTGTTTCATATATAGTGTTTCCTGTCCATTTGGAAGAGTCATTGTTTTGGTTGGCTTTGGTACTAAGCAGAATAGCCATTCAGTCCTAAGATCAATTCTCTGATAATGTATTTGGCACCTTATCTGATCATGTAAATGACAAAAAAAAAAAAACCTATTTTCTTAAGTGGAGTCTTACTGGTGCCCAAGCAAGAAACAGAAAAAATAAATAAATTTTATCCACAGGTAGATAGATTCTTTCACATAAAATACAGGTGGGAACCAAGTATGATGGAACCCTGGGAATGTGCACCCTGACTGACAGTGTTATATGTATGTGTTGAAAAAAAACTTTGTTTTTCTAAAATATAAAGTTTTTCCAAAATTTGAAATAACTGAACAAGGAACAGGTAAATAGCTTGAATCCAGAGGAACAAAACATGATAAATGTCTTTTGAGGAGAACAGAATGCATTTACCTCTGGATACCTATTGCTTTCCATCAAGGAGAAATCATTTATGGATGCAAGTCCAAGTGCACGAAACAAGCAATCTGGGTGAGTCTCACATTATTAAAAAATAATGAAAGAGAAAACAATCACACAAGAGCATGGTATGGGGGAATACACATGGCACCACACACAAAAAATGTGAGCACTATCTGAAAATTCTGGAGGTACAGTTCACATCTGAAAATTATGTTTGACAAAAAACACAAGGACATTTCAAAAAAGGATTTGTTGGTGTTCTCAGTTAGATAGGAATTACAGCTCCTGGAAAGGGGAGAAGAGGCTTCTATGAAAACATCAAAGATAAAGAAGAGATCTAAATGAAACTGTCTTAGAAGCAGGCTAAAGGATGATTTAAAAGTAAAGTAATGCTAATTTTCAAAATGTATGAGACAATAGAAATGTAGATACTAATAGCAGGTCTAAAGTGTTGGCATGTAAACACCCCAAACATACCTCCTTAATATACACTGAATATAGAATATACACTTAAATATAGAAAAATTCCTGCTGAAGAACAACCTAGGGATGATTGAACAGCTTCTACAAAACAGTGAAACAGAGGGACCACATAAGATCATAAGAGAAAGAGACACAGTAGCCACAGGGACCACACTTAATCCACATATGCAGCAGTGTTCAGGTATGAAGAACTTTAACTGAGAAGCCAACACATAGTTTCATCTGCCCTGAAGGACTTAAAAAATGGTTTAAGGTCGTCTTTTACATCTTTCTTCATACATGAAGAAAATCCATTTCTTAATCCTGACAAACAAGTGAGGAACTGCTGGAATTTTTCAGGATAAGAAGTAGTAGTGAGCAACATTAAGTTCCCCTGCCACCTGGATAGCAGAAGTGGAAACTGTCCAAGTTCTCTAGTTGTCCTGTGTAGGAGCTCCAGTATACCTAGGTACTGGACCCAGACAAGCTTCAGCTCCAGCAAGCCCTGAGAGCCCTCAGAGCCCTAAGCCTCTGTCCACTCCACATTCAGTCAGATTGCCATAGCTGCTGGTAGACACAGAATACTCAAGGGACACTCTTGTACAAGACCATTCCTTCAGGAAGATGAGAGGCACCTGTTTTATCCACTTTGTAAAAAAAAAAAAAAAAAATGACAAGGCAAATGAATATGTTCCAAATAAAAGAACAAAAAACCCAGAAAAAGAAAAGCGTAATAAAGGAGAGATACAAATTTACCTGATAAAGAATTCAAGGTATTGGTTAAAAATTTCTCATAAACACAGGATAAGATTAGATTAATACAATAAGAATTCAACAAAGGATTATAAATTATAACAAAGAAGCAATCAGAGAAGAAGAATACAGGACTTCTGGCCAAGATGGAGGCATAGCTGGACATGGTGTGCCTCCTCTCACAACCAAGATTAAGGACAACAAAAATATAGAACCATAAAAAAAAGAAAACCCATCAGACGGTCAACACATTTCTCAAAAGAGACCTTGCAGGCAAGAAGGGGCTGGAAAGAAGTATTCCAAATCATGAAAATCAAGGACCTACATCCAAGATTGCTCTATCCAGCGAAGCTGTCATTTAGAATGGAAAGGAAGATAAAGCACTTCTTAGATAAGGTCAAGTTCAAGGAGTTCATCATCACCAAGCCCTTATTATATGGAATGTTAAGGGGACTTATCTAAGAAAAAGAAGATAAAAATAGGACAGTAAAAAGACAGCAAACTCACAGATATTAACAATCACACCTAAAACAAAAGCAAACTAAGCAAACAAGTAGACCAGGAGCAGGAACACAGAAATGGAGATCACATGGAGGGTTTGCAACAGGGGAGTGGGAGGAGGAGAGAGGGAGAAAAGGTACAGAGAATAAGTAGCATAGACGGTGGGTAGAAAATAGACAGGGGGAGGGTAAGAATAGTGTGGGAAAAGTAGAAGCTAAAGAACTTATGAATCATGGACATGAACTAAGGCGGGGAATGCCAGTGGGAGGGGGTGTGCAGGGTGGAGGGGAATGAAGGGGGGAAAATGGGACAATTGTAATAGCATAATCAATAAAATATAATTTAAAATAAAAAAGAAGAATATGAAAAATTCAGTAGAGGGAACCAACAACAGGTTAAATAGCACATAAAAGCAAACTGGCAATCTGAAAAACAAAACAGTGAAAATTACCCAATGAGAACAGCAAAAATAATAAAAAGATTTTTTGATGACGTTAGCTTAAGGCACCTGTGGGACAACACCAAGCATATTAATATTCACATTATAGAGGTCCTTGGATAAGAGGGAGAAAGATACAGAAAAGTTAATTGAAAAATAATGACAGAAAACTTTCCTAACCTCAGGAAAGAAATAGAATCCAGGTCCAGAAGGCACAGTGAGTTCCAAACAAAATGAACACAAACAGACCAAAACAAAATGAACTCAGACATATTATAATAAAAATAAAAACATTTCTATTAAAGATAATTTTGCATTATCTTTAATGCAAGCATTAAAGATAAAAAGAGAATGTCAATGGCAGCAATAGAAAAACAACTAGTCACATGCAAGGGAAACCCTCCATAACATTATCTGTTGATTTCTCAGCAGAAAATGTGCAGTCCAGAAGGAAGAGATGGATATATTTCAAGTGCTGAAAGGAAGGCACTTACAACCTAAAGTACACTCCCAGGCAATGTTATCATTCAGATTACAGGAGAGATAAAGAGATTACCAGACAAGCAAAAGCTAAAGAAGTTCATCACCAGTAACCTAGCTTTAAAAGAGATAATAAAGTGTCTCACTTAAGGTAAAACAAGGGCTTTATTTATGGGTAAAAAAGGCCATAACAACAAATAAAATAATGCATGAAAAAAACATTAGAGGTAGAGGTAAATGCATAGTAGAGGGAGTGGTTTAGCCACCAAAAAAGCTAATGATAAACTTTAAATACAAAATTAGCAATATTAAACATGAATACATAAGCAGTTGAAGGATACACAAAAAATACAAAATATGATATCAAAAATATAAGTGTGCAGAAGTATAAAAATGTAGCATTTTCAGAGTGCACTCTAATTTAACACACCTATTAAAGATAGACAACTATAATGTACATCAATATATGTGAAACTAAGATATACTGATATATATGTATCATATATTCAATATATCTGAATATATGATAAGCACATAGCAAAAATGTACAAAAGGTATATAAAATAATAAAAACAAAAAACCCAAATATAACAGCAAATAAAACAAGCAAACTGCAAAGAAAGAGATCAAGAGAAGAAGAAAGTAACAGACAAAAACTACAAATATCATCAAAAAACAAATAACACAATGATAAAAATTACATATCTGTAAATAATTAATTGAAACTGATGGTTCTAAGATGGTGGAGTGAGTGGAAGTTACACTGACCTACTCCCAGGACTAATATGGAATTACAACTAAATGGTGGAGAAATCACCCTGAGCAAACAACTGAACAATAGGAAGAGAGAAGCCTATAACCATGGACAGACAGAAGAAACAGATTGAGCACAGTGTAACTGGTAGGGAGTGCAGTGGAGTCGCAAGAGCACTAGCTGGGTGACCACAGGCAATAGCTGAAGTGCTGAAGGGATATTTGAGTGGCTGGGTGGATCCCCCTGAGAAATGTGGGGTCTAAAGCCTAAGCTGGGATACCCAGCATACAGCACAACAGCCCAAAAAGTACAGAGATAATATCCAGCTGTGAAAAGTGGCAGGATTGCTCTCTGCCAGAGAAGGATGCCTGGAGATGCAAAGAGCCATTTAAAGGGCCAAAACACAAATTTTCATTTGCAGCCACTTACCCTATGCTCCAAGAAAGGGGGATGAAGGGAGTAGACTAAAGATGCTTGAAGAGAGACTGGGGATGGAGGCTTTGGTGAGAGAACTGAGAGAGTAGCTGCCAGGATCCTGGTACTGAGTCATCCCCCATACTACAGCACTCATCTTGCTCAGACAGACCACTCCCCTCTGAGCAGCAGCAGCCTGAGGGGAAGCAATAGCTCCACCCCTAGGAGGGGCTCTGGTTCACCCTGTTGTGCTTAAGCCTAACTGCTAAGTGCAGAGCAACTATATTAACAACTGAAAGAAAGAGCCACAGACAGTAGATCCCTGATGGTCATGAACAGGCTGCCTAAGGTCAGACAGGGTCACCATCTGGCATCACCAGAGGCAGATTCAGAAAGAAAAAATAGTGGTAAATACTAGATGCTACCGAGAAAAAATTCACCCTGGTCTTCTCCATGAGTGGCAGTATTTTCTCCTGTAGAGCTTTTTAACATTCATTTCTTGTCCTTCAAGTGTGCATATGACATTGCTGGATTTTATGCTATAGTTTATTTCAATTCACATATTTTCCCTTTCCTTCTCTTACCCCCTTTTATCTTCTTCTTTCCTCTTATTATATTCATTTTAAATTTTGTTTTCTACCTTGCTACAACTTGTTTCCATTCTGCACTCTTATTATTTCTTCCCTGTCAAGCCTCTCAAAATCAATTTTCTTATCAATAGTAATCTCACATTCTTTTTCCCAATCTTAAAATACCCACACTCTCACTGCATCTTTAGAAATCTTTGCTCTTTGGTTGTGGATAACATTGTTGTTGAATTTTTTAAATTTTATCTCTACAACTTCAATAATGTTGTATTGGAAAATCTCAAAAGTTACCATTCCCCTCTCCTACTCTTTTTCTCATTTCAAATTTTAATATCCCTCTGTCTTCACCTTATTTTTCTTTTTTATCTCTTTCATCTTGCCCTTTTTTCTTTTCTTTATTTCTTCTTTTCCTTTTCATCTCAAATTTTACTTTTTCTGTCTTAGCCTGGTTTTCTTTCCTTACTCTTAGTATTCCCTCTCCCTCTGTTGTCTCAAAATCACATTCCTTTCCTCTAGATATCTCTTAAACTTTTCTTTCTTTTTTCCCTCTTATTCTAATCCCACCTATATTAATTTTAGCACATTTGTTATTGATAGAGCTGTAGTGGATATTTTGCTCCAATTTGGTTCCCTTTATCTTATTATTTTTTCCTTTTTCTTTCAATCACTTCATTTTATTTTAATTTCTGTTTAAACCTAGAAATATATATTTCCCTTCTCTTACTCCATTCTACCTTCTTCATTCCTTTTTCATTTACGATGTGAATTTTACTTTCTTTGCATAATTCTAGTTCCCTACTCTTATTAGTGCTCCTCCCTCTACCCTTTCAAAATAATTTTCTTTTTTTTTTTCAGTAGGTCATCTCATATTCATTTTCCTTTCTTATAATAATCTTAATCTCTCTATACTCTTATTATTACTGGTTCATTTGCTGTTGATTGTGGAATTGAGGGGGGCCTTATTTTTGCAGGTGTGGGTTTATTTTCTGGGCTTTGTTGTTTTGTTCTGGAAACACACAACAGCATGTAAGACAAGGTGGATGAAGCAACCCTCAGCCAACCACCTGGATGGAAGGACCTACCAGAGAATGACTCAACAGCAATCAAAACAATTACATCCAGAGAGCCAACATAAATGGCATAAAGGACATCCCAAGATCATCAAGATCAAGAAGTCAAGGAGACTGTACCACTGAATCATACAGGTCTTCTACCATAGAATTTCAAACCACAAAGGCAGGGAGTCAAAACAGATCAATTTAAGAAGCAGAAGCAAACAAAAAGAGTCTACCAAATAATGAGAAGGCAAGGAAACAATATCCAATTGAAAAGAAAGGAAAAATCCCAAGAAAGAGTGCTAAATGAAATAGAGGCTAGTAAACTATCAGATATTCAGTTCAAAACAACAGTTATTATGAAGCTCAGTGAGCTCAGTGAGAATTACAAAAAAGTACAGGGAAGCTACAAGGAATTTAATGTGAAGTGCATCAGCATTAAAAAGGACAAACTATCAACAAGAGCCAAGAGGAAAGGAAAAATACAATTTTTGAATGGAAGAACACAGTAGAACAAATAGAAAGTAGGCTAGATGAAGCAGAGGATTGAAGCAGTGAGTTGGAGGACAAGTAGAAAAAAATTCCCAGAAAGAGCAAAAAAAAAAAAAAAAAAAAAAAAAAAAAAAAAAAAAAAAAAAAAAAAAAAAAAAAAAAAAAAAAAAAAAAAAAAAAAAAAAAAAAAAAAAAAAAAAAAAAAAAAAAAAAAAAAAAAAAAAAAAAAAAAAAAAAAAAAAAAAAAAGAAAAAAAAAAAAAAAAAAGGAAAAAAAGACTCAAAAAGTCTCAAAAAGAACAGAAGCTAAGAGAAATGCAGGACAATATGAAATGTAATAACATCTGTATAATAGGGATGCCAAAAGGAGAAGAGGTGGAGCAAAGGATAGAAACATGTTTGAAAAATAATGAAGGAAAACTTCCCTAATTAGATGAGAGAAAAAGTCACACAAGTCCAGAAAGAACAGAGGATCCCAATCAAGATGAAGCCAAAAAGGCCCACTCCAAGACACATCATAATTAAAATGGCAGAATTTAAAAAAAAAGAGAATTTTAAAGTCAGCAAGGGAGAAACAGGAAATAACATACTAGAGAGCCCCAATAAGGCTAGCAGCTGACTTCTCAATGGAAATGCTACAAGCTAGAAAGGAATGGCAAGAAATATTATAAGTACTGAAAAACAAAGGCTTGCAAACAAGACTACTCTACCCACCTAGGCTCTCATTTAAAATGGAAGGTAGAATAAGGAGTTTCCTGGACAAAAGAAGGCTAAAAAATATACCTCCAACAAAGCATCATTGCAAGACATGTTAAAGGGACTACATGAAGAAAAAGAATGTGAGAGAGAGAGAGGAACACCAACACAAGGGAGAAATATGGCAATGAATAAGTACCAAGCAATAAAAACTTAAATGTAAATGGTTAAATGTTCCAATCAAAAGGTATAGGGTAGCCAAATGGATAAGTATACATCATATGCACATATGTTGCTACAAGAGTTCCACCTCAGAAGAAAAGATCTACACAGATTGAAAATGAGGGTTAGAAATAAATATTCCAAGGTATTGGACAAGAAAAAAAGCAAAGGTAGCAATACTTACATCAGAAACTATAGACTTCAAAACAAAGGTCCTAAAAAGAGACAGAGGACACTTCATAATACTCAAGGGAAGAATCCATCAAGAAGACATAAACATTATAAACATATATGCACCCAACATAGGAGCACCAAATACATAAGGAAAATATTGGAAGACTTCAAGAAAGATATAGAGAGTAACACATATATACTAGGGGATTTTAACACCCAACGATCAAAAATGGATAGATCTTCCAAACAAAATATCAACAAAGATATTGTGGCACTGATTGATGCATTAGAACAAGAGGACTTAACTGTTATATGTAGAAACTTTTATCCCAAAGAAGCAAAATGCATATTCTTTTCAAATGCACATGGAACATTTTCAAAAATATACCACATGATAGGACACAAAACAAGTCTCAACAAAGTCAAGAAAATTGAAATAATATCTAGCATTTTCTCTGACCTCAAGGGACTGAAACTACAAACCAACCTCAAGGGAAAAAAAAAACTAAAAAAAAGATTCTAATTTATGGAGAAAGAATAGCATGCATTATACAATTAGTGGGTTAATAATGAGATCAAGGAAGAAATTAAAAAGTTTGTAGAGACAAATGAAAATGAACACACAACAGTGCAAAACCTATGAGACACAGCAAAGGCAGTCCTGAGAGGAAAGTTCATAGTAACACAGGCCTACTTAAAAAAGATAGAAATATTTCAGATAAAAAGCCTAATCCCACATCTATAAGAACTAGAGGAACAACAACAAACATGCTCAGGGGAGTAGAAGGAAGGAAATAATCAAGATCAGTGTATAATTAAATGGCATAGAGACTAAAAGAACAATTCAAAGGATTAATAAATCCAGGGCTTGAACTATGAAAAGAAAAACAAAATTGGGAAGCCTTTAAGAAGGTTCATCAACAAAAACCAGAAAAGACCCAAATAAACAAAATCAGAATGAAAGAGGAGAAATTGAAACTCATACCACAGAAATACAAAGGATAGTAAGACATTACTGTGAACAATATGCCAAGAAATTTGAAAACCTAGGCAAAATGAACAAATTTCTAAAACCATAAAATTCTCCAAAACTGAATCAAGAAGATGCAGAAAGCCTGAACAGACTAACAACAACTACTGAAATTGAAGCAGTAATCAAAAAACTCCAGGTATACAATGCCCTGGACTAGACAGTTTCATGGGAGAATTTTACAAAGCATTTAAGGAATAGATAACACCTATCAGTCTCAGCCTATTCCAAAAAGTACAATAGGAGGGAAGACTTCCAAAACTTTTTTATGAGGCCAGCATCATTCTAATCTCAAAACCAGATAAAGACATGAAAAAGAAGAAAACTACAGGACAATATCGCTGATGAACATGAATGCTAAAATCCTCAACAAAACATAGGCAAACTGGATCCAGTAATACATTAAAAAATCATACACCATGATAAAGTGAGATTCATTCTAAGGATGTAAGGATGGTCTATCAGAAAAGAAGAAGAAATAAAAGGCATCCTAATTGGAAAGGAAGAAGTAAAATCATTTGTGTTTGCAGATGACATGATAGCATACATAGAAAATCCTATAGACTCCACCAAAAAACTGCTCGACCTAATAAATGAATTTGGCAAAAAGAATGGCATACAAAGTCAATATTCCAAAATCAGAGGCATTTTTGTATATCAACAATGAAATATCAGCAACAAAAATTAGGGGAAAATCCCATTTGGTATAGAAACAAGGAAAAAAAAAAGTATCCTGGAATAAACTTCACCAAGGACGTGACAGGCCTCTACTCAGAATATTAAAGACCACTGCAGAAAGAAGTTAAGAAAGACACAATGAAATGGAAGCATATACCCTGTTCATGGTTGGAAGAAGTAATGTCATCAAAATGTCCACAGCAATTTATAGATTCAATGCAATATCTATTAAAGTACCAATGACATATTTCACAGATATAGAACAAATGTTTCAAAAATTTATGGAACCAAAAATGACCCCAAATGGCTGCAGCAATTTTGAGAAAGAAGAACAAAGTAGGAGGGATCATAACACCTGATAACAAACTGTATTACAAGGCCACTATAATCAAAACAGCCTGATACTGGTATAAGAACAGACACATAGACCAATGGAACAGATTAGCGAGCCCAGAAATAAACCCATATCTCTATGGTCAATTAATATTTAACAAAGAGAACAGAAACATAAAATGGAGCAAAGATAGTCTCTTCAACAAATGCTGTTGGGAGAGCTAGAAGGCTACATGCAAAAAAACGAAATTTGATCACCAGCTTACACCATATACAAAAATAAAGTCAAGGTGGATAAAAGACTTAAATATAATTCATGACACCATAGAAGTCCTGGAAGAAAACATAAGAAGGAAAATCTCACATATTCCATACAAGAATATTTTCACCAATGTGTCCTCTATGGCAGAGGACATAAAGGAAAGAATAAACACATGGGACCTGATCAAAATAAAGAGCTTCTGCATGGCTAAAGAAAACAGCATTTAAATGAAAAGAGAACCACCTGTATGGGAAAACCTCGTATAAGGGTTTGATTTCCAAAATATATAAAGAACTCACATAACTACACTCCAGGAAGACAAACAACCCAATTAAATAATGGTCAAAAGACTTGAACAGACACTTCTCCAAGGAGGACATACAGAGGGCCCAGACACATATGGGAAGATGCTCAACATCACTAGACCTCAAAGAGATGCAAATTAAAACCACAATAGGATACCACTTCACACCAGTGAGAATGGCCATCATAAACAAATCAACAAACTAGTGATGGACAGGATGTGGAGAAAAGGGAACCCTAGTGCATTGTTGGTGGGAATGCAGACTGGTGCAGCCACTGTGGAAAACAGTATGGAATTTCCTCAGAAAACTAAAAATGGAATTGCCTTTTCACCTGGCAATTCCACTGCTGAGATTATATCCTAAGAACCCTGAAGCACCAATTCAAAAGAACCTATGTTCCCCAATTTTCATAGCAGCACAATTTACAATAGCCAAGTTCTGGAAGCAACCCAAGTACCCATCATGAAATTAATGGATTAAAAAACTATGGTATATTTACACAATGAAATACTATGCAGAAGAAAGAAAGAAGGAGCTCCTACCCTTTGTGACATCATGGATGGAACTGGAGAGCATTATGCTGAGTGAAATAAGCCAGGCAGTGAAAGACAAATGCCACGTGATCTCACCTTTAAGTGAAACATAATCAACAAAACAAATAAGCAAACAAAATATAACCAGAGACATTGAAATTAAGAAGAATCTGACAGTAACCAGAGGGAAGGTGGCAGGAGGTAATGAGGAGAAAGGGCATAAAGGTTTTCAGGAACAACAATAAAGGACACATGGACAAAACCAAGGAAGAGTTGAAATCAGGGGAGGGAGTTGAGGGAGTAGTGGGGGATAAAAGTAGATAACTGTTCTTGAACAACAATAAAATAATTTAAAAAATACTAATAACATATTTCACAGATATAGAAAAAACATTTCAAAACTTTATGTGGAACCATAAATGACCCTGAATAGCCTCAGCAATTTTGAGAAAGATGAACAAAGTAGGAGAGATTACAACACCTTATATCAAACTATATTACAATACAACTGTAATCAAAATAGTCTTTTACTGTCATAAGAGCAAACACATAGATTACTGGAGCAGAATAGGGAGCCCAGAAATAAGCTCATGTCTCTATGGTCAATTAATATATGACAAAGGGGACAGGAGCCAAAATGGAGTAAAAATAGCCTCTTCAACAAATGGTGTGGGAGACCTGGACACCTACATGCAAAAAATGAAACTCAACCACCAACTTACAAGATACACTATAATAAACTCAAGAGAGGTAAAATACTTAAATATAAGTCATGACACCACAAAAGTCCTAAAGGAGAACACAGGCAGGAAAATTTCAGGTATTGCACGCAGTAGTATTTTCCCTAATATATCCCCTTTGGCAAGGGATGTAAAGGAAAGAATAAAAAAATGGGACTCATCAAACTAAAAAGTCTCTGCATGGCTAAAGAAAACATCAGCAAAATGAATAGGGAACCAACCATATAGGAATATATATATACCAATGATACCTCAGATAAAGGTTTGATCTTCAAAATATATAAAGAACTCACATAACTACACTCCAGGAAGACAAACAACCCAATTTAAAATGGGCAAAGGACCTAAACAGACACTTCTCCAAGGAGGACATAGAGAGGGCTCAGACACATACGAAAGCATGCTCAGTATGCTAGCCATCAGAGAGATGCAAATTAAATGCACAATGAGATACCACTTCACACCAGTGAGAAAGGCCATCATAAACAAATCAACAACAAATGTTGGAGAGGATGTGGAGAAAAGGGAACCCTAGTGCACTGTTGGTGGGAATGAAGGCTGGTGTGGCCACTGTGGAAAAGAGTATGGACTTTCCTCAGAAAACTAAAAATGGAACTGCCTTTTGACCCAGCAATTCCACCGCTGAGATTGTACCCTAAGAACCCTGAAACACTAATTCAAAATAAATTATTCACCCCAGTGTTCATAGCAGCACAATTTACAATAGCCAAGTGCTGGAAATAGCCCATGTGCCCATCAATAAATGAGCGGATTAAAAAGCTTTGGTGCTTTCACATAATGGAATACTATACGGAAGAAAGAAAGAAGGCGCTCCTCCCCTTTGTTACAGCATGGATGGAAGTGGAGAGCATTACGCTAAGCAAAATAAGCCAAGGTGGTGAAAGACAAATACCATATAATCTCACCTCTGAGTGGAACCTAATCAACAAAATAAACAAGCAAGCAAATATAACCACAGACATTGAAATTAAGAAAAAATGGGCAGTAACCAGAGGGGATAGGGGAAGGGGATAATGGGGCAAGGAAGGGAAAGGCTCATATTAAGGGACATTTAAGATAACCCATGGAAAAAGACAAGGAGAGGTTGAGGATTCAATGTGGGAGGTGTGGGTGGGAAGTGCAGGAGAGAGTATTTGTGAGAAAATGGGAACAACTATTATTGAACAACAATAAAATAAATTTTAAAAAATTGTCCAATCCATGAATATATCAAATGTCTTTTAGCTGTTTATTTGTGTATTTATTTACTTTTTACTTTTATGACTGTCACTTAGTCTTTTCTAAAGTTTTCCATTTTTTCAATTACATTTGGCACACAATAATAATAATATGGTACATCAAGTATAACTAAAAAGTTTATTGTATTGAATATAACAATAATTAAATATTTTCAAAATGTATTATATTGAATACAACAGTCATTGACATTTATATAATCTTAACAATCCAAAAATAAATTACAATTGTTATCATTTTTGTTTTGCAGATTAGAAAATTGAGTCTTAGAGACTGAGTCAACCAGGACCAATAACATTTTCAACCACTTATCTACAAAAATACCACTTAAAATACAGTTGTGGTTCTAAGTCCAAAAGATAGTGCTACAATTTATTTATGAATGAAAGTACCCCATTAGACATTTATATTTGTCTAATGTCAAAGTCTAGTAAACAGGCCCATGGATTGCCTTCTCTATAACACTCCACAGGCACAAAAATAGTAGCTGTATTCATGAGAGTAATATCAAAGCTTAGATTGAGTTGACATTTTGAGAACATATGAGGGACAATCCAAAAGTTCTTTGAGCTAAATTTGGAATAAGATGACAAACAAGTGGAGGATAACCTCACTACTTGGAGAGGCTATAATGTTAAGAAGATGACCAAAATGGTGGGTGACCAAGATATCTCCCACCTGGCTCAGATCTGCCCAGAAATGTAATGCATAAAAGAATAAACAATAATCTGATTGAAACATGCTCTGCTGCATTCTGAACAGGGAAATAGACCAAAACAACAAGTACAATGTTCCAATCAGGAAGGAGAGTTATGATAAAACCTTGATCATATGAAAGAAACAACAAAGGCATTAATTCAGTTTGAAGGTAGCACAAATAATTTATGTAAGGCAACAGATTCTGTATTCAAATAACTTTCAGAGTATGAAGAAAATGGATCAATACTAAGAGGATTAGACAATATATGTGTGTATATATTCCTTTATCATGTAATATATAATATAATATATAATCAATTTAATCATATACAATAATATATAATTATATACTATGTAATATATATATTCCTTTCTTAACACATTACCAACAGCAAAAAATACAAAATAAATGACCACAGTACACTGACCAGAGCTAAATATGAACAAAATGGTTAAACAACAATGTCATGCAGGTGATACTATATGTATCATGTTTAAATAAACATATGAATAGTGGCACCCTGGATATCATATCTGTTCACCTTCATTCAGCTTGAATTAGTATGTATAATACAAAGAAGTATACAAGACTGATACAGTCCCTGAACCTTAGAGCTTGCAGTCCAGTTGTAGAGAAACATGAATTAGATAATGATTAGTTTAGTTATATATATATAAAATCAAGAGTGCCAAAGACAAAGCCATCACAAGAAAACTGCATAACAATATTCCTCATGAACATAGACATAAAACTCTAACAAAATATTAATTAAGAAATCCAACATAAAAATAATTGTACACCATGACCAAGTGGGTTTTATCTCAGTAATATAAGGTTGGCTTAATTAATATCCAAAAGCAGTGGATGAAATACACTGTAATAATAGAAATATTGACAAAAACAACATAATCATCTCAATAGATGTAAATAAAGCATTTGACAAACACACATCCATTCATGATCAAATATACAAGTGAACAAACAAAAACACTCAACAAAGAATAGAAAAAAATTCCTCAAACTGATTAATAGATTCTATAAAACACCATAACTAACATTATTCTTAATAGTAAAAAACTGAATGCCTTCCTCCTAATATCAAGGGACTGCTTTTGTCACACCTATTCAGTCAGTGAATAAGGGAAGGAGTAAACAGAAAGAAAAAGAAAACAAACACATCTAAATTAGATACCTTTACTTACAGATGACATAATTCTGCATGTAAAAATCCCAAAATCACTAGAAATTATACTTCTTTAGTGAGTTTGCAGGTTACAAAATCAATTTATAAAAATCCAGTGAAAATGATTATATAGAAATACATTTATAAATATAGAGAGATAATGGAGGAAAATAGGGACAGGGTCATCAAGGAACATGTATAGAGGACACATAGACAAAGCCAAAGGAGGTAGGATTGAGGGTGGGAGGCAGGGTTACATGGGATGGTGGGGAATGATGGTGGGGAGCAAATGGAGACAACTGTATTTGAACAACAATAAAATAAATAAATAAATACAATATTTAATAGAAATATATTTACTAGCAATTTTATATTTACTAAATATATTTATAAATACATAAAATAGTATATGTATTTCTATTTACTGGCAAAGAAAAATCTGAAAACAAAATAAAAATAATTCAACTCAAGAACAACAATTAAAATAAATTTAAAAAATAAGAAATTAACTCACAATAGTGTCAAAAATAAGAAAATAGGAGTAGATATAAGAAATAACACAAGACATTTACACCGAAAACTAAGAGACCGCAGAGAAAAATTTAAGGATATCTGAATAAATAGAGGTATATTCCATGACTATGGACTGAAAAACTCAATATTTAAAAAACAGCAGTTTTGAATAATTGATCTTTAAATTGAAACCAATACTTACCAAAATCCCTAGAGACATTTTTGAAGCAATTGACAAGCTAATTCCAAAATTAATATGAAAATCAGAGAACCTAGAACAGCCCAAACAATTTTGGAGGAGAAAAACTAATATGGAAGTCTTATACTACCAAATTGTAAAACTTATTATAAAGCCAATAATAAAAAATCGAGACAGTATTGATGCAAGGATAGGCATATAAATCAAAGGATTACACTTGAGAGTCCAGAAATGTATTGTTATATTTATGCTCACTTGGTATTCAACAACAGTAACAACACACTTCCAACAGGAAAAGATAGTCTTGTTAGCACTCATTGCTACAGGAATAAAATATCCACATACATGATGGACTTGGATCCCAAACTCACACTGCATAAAAATTAACCCAAAATGGATTATAAACCTAAACCTAAGAAACAATTATAGAACTTTTAGGAGACATCCTAGGAGAAAATCTTCAAGATCTTGGGATGGACAAAGAGTTCTTAGGATACCAAAACATAATCTATAAAAGAAAAAAATGATAAATTGGATTTTATCAAAATGAAAAAAAATTTGTGCTCCAACAAACAGGAAATACAGGGGGAGCCTGAGATTGGGAGAAAATATTTGCAAACCATGTATCACATAGATGATTTGTGTGCAGAATATATAAAGAACTCAGAACTCATGAAGAAGAAAAACAAGCAAAAAGTCTTAAAAGACATTTACTAAAGAAAATAGACAAATAGATAATACGCACATGACAAGATGCTCACAATCATTGTCGTCAGGGAAACACAAATTAAAACCACATGGAACAAAATTCAAATGATATAAAAAGGTGTACAAAGAGACATAAATCACCTTTCTACCCCTCTCTTCTAGCCACCAATTTCTTGTGGATCTTTCTAAAAACATGCAATACATTTACAGGCAATAACATATACACATACATATATATTTTTTTAACACAAAGGGAAGACATTAAAAAACTAAACATTTCAAAAACTAAACATTTCAAAAAATGTAAAATATTTGATGATGGTAAAATAGTATTTTATTAATGAAAAAATTGTTATAAAATAACAGTTTATGATAACTTATTAAAATTAATATATGTGTATATGCAAAAAAACACTGAAAACAAATATATCACATTGTTAACAGTGTTTTTGGGGGAGGATGGGCTTTTTACTGAAGTTCAGTAACTCCTATGTACTTTTCTTTGTTTTAACTTTGTCAACAATTAAAATGTATAGTGTGGTAATCAAATAATGTTTACTATTATTAGAGAAAAATATACCTTTATTCTTTTGAGGTTTGAGTGAGCTTATGGGTTATTCAGAGGATTTTTGTAAACTTTCTGTCTTTTTAATCTGTAGTTTGTCATTACACTTCATTGGAAAGAATAAAAGCATAATTACAGAGAATAAAACCATAGTGTTACAATAAACAGACTTAAAGTGGAAAAAAACAATATGGGATACTACTACACATTTAATATTAAAAAGTACAGGCAATATCAAGTTTTGGTGAGGACACATGTGCAATTTCATTCCAGAAATGTACCCAAAACAAATAAAAACTCATGTCCACTGGAAGACATGTTTGTGAATGTTTATATTTTCATTATACATCTTTTTTTTATTTTAAGGATCTTATTTATTTTTAGAGAGAGGGGAAGGGAAGGAGAAAGAGAGGGAGAAATATCAATATGTGGTTGCCTGTCACATGCCCCCTCCTTGGTACAAGGTCCACATCTGAGGCATGTGCCCTGACTGGAAATCAAACTGGCAACCCTTTGGTTCACAGGCCCACACTCAATCCATTCAGTTGCACCAGCCAGGGCTATTTTCATTATATACCTTAGCCAAAAATTGTAAACAGAAGGAGTCAAGATGGCAGAGGAGCAAATGGAAGCCACACTAACCTCCTCCCAGGACCAATCTGGAATTACAATTAAATTGTGGAGAAATCACCCAGAACAAACAACTGAACAATAGCAATAGAGAAGGTTTATAACCTCAGACAGTCCAAAAGAATCATCTGCAGCACTGACTGATAAGGAGTGTGGTGGAGACTTGAGAAGGCTGGCTGGGCACCCATAGCCAGCAGTGCCAGAGGGATAATTAAGCAACTGCTTGGATCCCCCTGAGAAATGTGGTGTCTAAACTCTAAGCTGCGATCCCCAGCCTAGAACACCAGAACCCCCAAAATACACAGATAACTGGTGGTGAAAAGTGGCAGACCTGCTCTCTGCCAGAGATGGACAGCTGGAGATGCAAATGGCTGTTTAAAGGGCCAATGCACAAATTTTCATTTGCACCACTTAGGGGCTTCAGCAAAGGTGGGAGCAGAGTGGGCTAGAGATGCCTGAGGAGAGACTGGGGATGGAAGCTTTGGGGAGAGAACTGATAGAGTAGCCACCATGAACTCATTGCTAAATCATCCCCCATATGGCAGCAGCCATCCTGCTCCGGTAGACCACTTCCCTACAAGCAACAGCAGCCTGGGGGAAACAACAGCTCCAACCCAAGAGGAGACTATGTCCCAGCTCTGTGGTGCTTAAAACTGACTCCTGAGTGCAGAGTGAAAACTGATGGAGACAGCCACAGAGAGTAGATCACTGGCAGTTTTGGAGCAGATTGCCTAAGGTCAGCTGGGGTCAACTTATGACATCACCAGAGGCAGATCCAGAAAGGAAAAACAGTGGTAAATACTAGAGGCTAGTGAGATGAAATCCACTGTGGTCTTGTCCATGATTAATGATATTTTCTTTCCTGTATAGCTTTTTACCATTCATCTCTTGTGCATCAAGTTTGTGCATATTAAGCCACAAGATTTTATACTATAGTTTATTTCTCTCGTTATGATAGTCTTATTCTCTTTACACTCTTATTTATGCAGGTTCATTTGTTGTTCATAGTGGGATTGTGGGGGGTGAGAGACAATTTTGGAGGTATGGGTTTTTTCTCTGGGCTTTTTGATTATCTTCTGGAAGCACCTGCACAACAGCATACAAGACATGGTGGGCAGAGTGACTCTCAGTCAATCAGCTGGAGGGAGGACCCCACCAAACAAATACCCAACAGCAATCAAAACACAGTTACATCCAGGGAACCAACATAAATGGCATAAAAGGCATCCCAAGAGCAGCAGGTTCAACAAGGACAATGTACCACTCAATCTCACAGCTTTAGTACCATAGAAGTTCACACAACAAACTCACACAGCCAAAACAGATCAATTTAAGAAGCAGAGACAAACAAGAAGAATCTCACATATAATGGGAAGATAAAGAAATAATGTCCAAAAGAAAGGAAAGGAGGAATCCTCAGAAAGAATGCTAAACAAACTAGAGGCAAGTAAATTATCCAATATTGAGTTCAGAAAATGGTTATAAGAAAGCTCCATATGCTCAGTGAGAATTACCAAAAATGACAGGGAAACTATAATGAACTCACTGTAAAGTATATCAACGTGAAAATGGAAATAGAAACCATCAAAAGGGCCAAGAGGAAAATGGAAATAGAAACCATCAAAAGGGCCAGAGGAAATAATACAATTTCTGAATTGAAGAACACAGTAAAAAGAATCAAAAACAGGCTAGATGAAGCAGAGGACTGAATCACCATGCTGGAGGACAAGGTAGAAAAAAAATCCCAGAAAGAGCAAGAAAAGGAAAAAATGAGTCAAAAACAATGAACAGTGGTTAAGAGAAGTGTCAGACAATATGAAACATAATAGTATCCATATAATAGGGGTACCAGAAGAAGAAGAAAAAGAGCAAGGGATAGAAAACCTGTTTGAAAAAGTAATAATGGAAAACTTCCCTAATTTCATGAGAGAAAAAGTCACACAAATCGAGGAAACACAGAGTCCCAATCAAAACGGACCCAAAGAGGCCCACTTCAAGACACACCATAATTAAAATGGCAAAATTCCAAGACAAAGAGGGAATCAAAGGCAGCAAGGGAGAAAGAAGAAGTAACATACAAGTAAGCCCTGATAAGGTTAGCAGCTGACTTCTCAATGGAAATGTTCCAAGCCAGAAGAGAATGGCAAGAAATATTTCAAGTAATGAAAACCAGAGGCCTGCAACCATTTACTCAGCAAGGCTGATGAACATAGATGCTAAAATCCCCAACAAAATATTGGCAAACCCCATCCAACAATACATTCAAGAGATTATACACCATGGCCAAGTAGGATTCATCCCAGGGATGCAAGCATGGTACAATATTCACAAATCAATAAATGTAATACATCACATAAACAAAAGCAAAGACAAAAATCACATGATCATATCAAAAGATGCAGAAAAAGCATTTGATAAGGTACAGCACCCATTTATGATAGAAACACTTGGCAAAGTGGGGATAGAGGGAGCATTCCTCAATATAATAAAGGCCATACATGAGACACTTAGAGCCAACGTCATACTCAATGGGCAAAAACTAAAATCTTTTCCACTAAGATCAGGAACAAGACAAGGTTGTCCACTTTCACCGCTTCTATTCAATATAGTATTGGAAATTTTAGCCACAACAATCAGACAAGAAAAGGAAATAAAAGGCATCCAAATTGAAAAGGAGCAAAAAAAACCTGTCATTGTTTGCAGATGACATGATAGTGTACATAGAAAACCTAGGACTCCCCCAAAAAACTGCTCCACCTAAGAAATGAATTAGGCAATACAGTGGTATAAAAAGTCAATATCCAGAAATCAAAGGCATTTTCGTATACCAACAATGAAACAGCAGAAGCAGAAATCCAGGGAAAAAATCCCATTTGATATAAAAACAAGAAAAACAAAATGACTAGGAATAAACCTAATCAAGAAGGTAAAAGACCTGTATGCAAAAAATTACACAACACTGCAGAAAGAAATCAAGGAAGAGACAAACAAATGGAAACATATATCCATGTTCATGGATTGAAAGAATTAACATCATCACAATGTCTGTACTACCCAAAGCAATTTACAGATTCAATGCAATAACTATTAAAGTACCAATGGCATATTTCACAGACATAGAACAAACACTTCAAAAATTTATTTGGGACCATAAATGACCTTGAATAGCTGCTGCAATTTTGAGAAGGACAAAGTAGAAGGGAACACAATACCTGATACCAAACTGTATTACAAGTCCACCGTAATCAAAACAGCCTGGTACTGACATAAAACAGGCACATGGACCAGTGGAATAGAACAGAGAGCCCAGAAATAAACCCAATTCTCTATGGTCAGTTAATATTGGACAAAGGAGGCAGCAACATAAAATGGAGTAAAATTAGCCTCTTCAACAAGTGACGTTGGGAGAACCAGACAGCTATGTGCAAAAAAGTGAAACTCGAACACCAACTTACACCATACACAAAAATAAATTCAAGGTGGATAAAAGATTTAGAAATAAGCCGTGACACCATTAAAGTCCTAGAGGAGAACTTAGGCAGGAAAATCTCAGATATTTCACGCTGCAGCATTTTCACTGATATGTCCCCTAGTGCAAGGGACATAAAGGAAAGAATAAACAAATGAGATCTCATCTAAATAAAAAGCTTCTGCACAGCTAAAGAAAATAGCATTAAAATGAAAAGGGAACCAACTGTATGGGAAAATATATTTACCAATGATATGTCAGACAAGTGTTTGATCTCCAAAATATATAAAGAACTCACATGACTCCACTCTAAGAAGACAATCAACCCAATTAAAAAATGGGCAAAGGGCTTGAACAGACACTTCTCCAAGGAGGCCATACAGAGGGCCCAGAGACCTATAAAAAGAAACTCAGTATTGCTAGCCATGAGGGAGATGCAAATTTAAACCACAGTGAGATACCATTTCACACTGGTGAGAATGGCCTTCATAAACAAAGCAACAAACAACCAGTGTTGGAGAGGGTGTGGAGAAAAGGGAACCCTATTACACTGTTGGTGGGATTGCAGACTCATGCAACCAGCGTGGAAAACAGTATGGAATTTCCTCAGAAAGCTAAAAATGGAAATGCCTTTTCACCCAGCAATTCCACTGCTAAGATTATATCCTAAGAACCCTAAAACACCAATCCAAAACAACCTATGCACCCCAATGTCCATAGCAGCACAATTTACAATAATTGAGTACAGGAAGTAACCCAAGTGTCCATCAGTAAATGATGGATCAAAAATCTATGTTACACTTACTCATTGGAATTCTACACAGCAGAAAGAAAAAGGAGCTCCTACCCTTCACAACAGCATGAATGGAACTGGAGAGCATTATGCTAAGTGAAATAAGCCAGGTGGTGAAATACAAATACCATATGATCTCACCATTAACAGGAACTTAATCAACAAAACAAACAAGCAAACAAAGCACAGTCAAAGACATTGAAATTGAGAACAGGCTGACAGTGATCAGAAGGGAGTGGGGAGGGGATAATGGGGGAAAAGAGTGGAGGGTTTACAGGGACAATTATAAAGGACATATGGACAATAACAAGGGTGGTGGAACGGGGTGGGGAGGGAGGCGGGGAGGGCTGGTGTGGTGGGGTGTGGTGGGGGTAAAAGGCAGAAAACTGTACTTGAATAACAATAAAAAAAATTAAAAAGAAAGAAAAGAAAAATTTTAAAAAAGAACCCTAAAACACTAATTCTAAAGAACATATGCACCCAATGTTCATAGCAGCACAATTTACAATAGCCAAGTGCTGGAAGCAGCCTAAGTTCTCTTCTGTAAATAAATGGATCAAAAAACTATGGTATATTTACATAATGGAATAATAAGCAGTAGAAAGAAAAGGAGCTCTTACTGTTTGTGACAGCATAGATGGATCTGGAAAGCAGTATGATAATTGAAATAAGCCAGGTGGTGAAAGAGAAATGCCATATGATCTCACCTTTAAGTGGAACCTAATCAACAAAACAAATGAGCAAGCAAATATAACCAGAGACCTTGAAATAACAAACTGAAAGTAACCAGAGGGGAGGTGGGGTATAGTAATGGGGGAAAAAGTGGGAAGTGTTGTCAAGGAATATGTATAAAGGACACATGCACAAAGGCAAAGGAGGGTAAGATCAAGGGTGGAATTTGACGATGGCTCGGGTAGATGGAGTGATGGGTGAGAGATGGAGAAAATTGTACTTGAATATCAAGAAATAAAAAAGAGAGGAAAAATATTGGAAATGAACTAATTGTCTATTGACTAAGAATGGATAAACAAAATGTAGAGCATCCATGCAATGGAATATTCTTCAGCAATGAAAAAGTATAACACGACTACATGGATAACCTCAAAACACATTATTTTAGTAAGTGAATCCAGATATAATTATATACATTATATGATTCTATTTTTATGTAATGTATCAAAAAAAAAAGGAATTTTAAACAGAAAGCCAATTAGTGATGCCTAACACTGGAGGTAGGAGTAGGGACTGACTGCAAATAGGCTTGAGGGATTTTTTGAGGTGATGAAAATGTTCTAAAATGGGATTGTAGTGATAATTGTACAACTCTAAATTTACTAAAAATTATTGGATGCTGCACCTACAATGGGTAAATTTTGCCATAACAACTTATAGCTCAATAAAACTGTTTAAAAAATAATAAGGCTAAAAGTACCATATCAGTGTGTAACAGGTGACTACATTAGAGTAAGAAGGTCAGGGAAGCTTTTTGAAGAAAAAGACATTTACTTTTTTTCTGAAAGAAGATGGAGGTTTTGCTGTGTAATGTGGCAATGAAGTGAAGGGAAAATAGAGAGCAGGACAAGAGCATGAATAACATTCCAGGTAGAAAGAATCACTGTAAAAGATCTTGCATGCAAGAAGGAGATTGGCAAGTCATGAGAAACACAAAGGATATTAGTGCAAATAGAGTATAGTAAAGAGGAAAGGTATGAGAAAATTATGTATGCATGATTTAGGTCATTGTATGAGAATTATTTTATTTGAAGAACAATGAGAAACATTGAAAGATTTTAAACAAAACAGCAATGTGATTATATCTGGAGCTGAAGAAAATCGCTCTTGTTACATCTAGGGTCAGCCAATTTTTTTCTGTAAAGAACCAGATAATAAAGAACCAGATAATTAGACATTTGTTTTCCAACTCCCAGTGCTATCTTTGTAGTACAAAAGCTACTATAGACAAAAATGTAAACAGAGAGCTTGACTGTGTTTCAATTAAACTTCATTCATAAAAACAAGCAGTGGGCAGAATTTGGCCCTCAAGTTATAATTTGGCCACCCTTGCTAGTGATGTACAATGGGTTTGAGAAAACCCAGATTAGAAGGCAAGTGAAAAATGTACATTAGATCAGGCAACATTTGTCTTTCTGATTTGCTTTATTTGGCATAATGCCCTCTAGTTTCTTCCATGTTGTTGCAAATGGCAGGCTTTACTTTGTTAAGATTGTACATTCATAGTAACAGCACGTGATTGCCAATTGCTAGGGAAGATGGTCATAGAAAATCATTGTTTAATGTGTACAAAGTTTCATTTTGTAAGACTTGAAAGTGTTCTGGAGATGGATGGAGGTGATAGCCACCAACAATATGAATGTACTTAATAGCACTAAAGTGTACATTAAAAACTAGTTAAGATGGTAAATTTTGTTATGTGTATTTTACCCCAATAAAATTTGGGAGGAAAAAAGAAGGTGAGTGAAAATAATGTGTCTTACATTAGAGTTGGCAGTAGAATCACAGAGTTTATGCCAGACAAGAAAGTTGTATTGTATATAAGGAGATAAATGTAAAGGAAGACGTCAAGAATAACTGTTGGGTCTCTGAAAAGATAAACTGTGGATTTTGTGGTCATCTTGGCATTTTAGTGGAGAAATAGGTATAGAGCAGGAGTGTGAAAGTATAATACTTGAAGGAAATAGGAGAATTACTGAATCTAAGTATTGAGATTGACATTCAGGTCAAGTAGTCCACATTAAAAGTTGCCATGTGCACAATACCTCAAAACATTTTGTGGAAAGAATCCCCCTAACAGACCAATAGAATAAATATAGGAATGCTCATATTCTCCCCAGCATGCCTGAGGTTCCCTCCACTCTCTTTGACTACTTTTGGCTTAAATTTGCACAGATATATGGCGTCAAATTATGGGATTTGAGTCTTATTTCATTGACAGTGGCAAAGCTGTTGGAAAACTTTTTATCAAGAAGAGCAAGTAGATAGATGAAAGCCATCTTAGGAGGCTGTAGCAATGGTCAAGGCATAAAGCTGTGAGATGCTAGATTTAGACTGCTGCCGTTCAGTTGATCACTACTGAGTTCATATTCTATACCAAGCATGGAGGTAAGGGATTGGGTGCTAGCAGAGAAGAAAAGATGAATTTAAGAGTTATCTGGAAGGAAAAAGTTGATTCAACTTGCTGACTGCTTAGATAAAGGGAATTTTAGAAGAGGAGAATAATTTTAAATTTAATTCAAGTAATGAATATTAGTGATCATGGGAATTAGTACCCATGAGAGAAATGTTAGAAAATTGGACAAGATGAAAAAATACTACATTCTAAGTGCTATGCATTTATGTTAACTTTGGGCTTCCTTTAGATTTGTTGGAAAGCATCACCATGAAGATGTTAAGTTGATATTGAGGGAGCTGATGAATTTTTAAAGGAAGCACAAATATATAAAAAAGAAAGGACCATAATGGCATTTCTCTCTGTAACTAACTTGTCTTGTTATCAACCATAGGGCAAGAGAAACAAAAAACATGACAGCTTAAAAAGGAGCAGTGAAGTGCTTTACCAAATAAAGCAGGATTGTGTGGCTGTTTGAAAACAATCAAGAGTTTTCATGTATGAAACTTGTAGTTCTTTCAAATGTATTCTCTTCCTTTCCACTATGCCCCTTAGTTCAGGCCATCACCATCTCCCACCTGAATTACCACAGTGTACTTTTAACTCATCTCCACACTTTTGGTCCATCCTTATTCAGTCCAGACTCCAGGGTACTTCTAGGCCACCCTCCATTCTATTGGATAAAACTGCTACTTGACAGTATGGAAGGCACTTCACGAAAAGAGTCCTTACCTGTGCCTCCTGCATCAGTTTTCCCCACAACCTGTTCACTGCCTGCAGAAGCCACTAACTGAACCTACATCTTAGAGGCTCTCAACTCTACTCCTCTTCTTTCATCAGGTTTGTGGTGTATCACAAGGAATTTGTCATCAATAACAAAGGTCTGAGGTTTATGAATATTTACTTTTTTAATTAATAATAACACATTCAAAATTAAACCTATAAATGCCATTTTTTAAAATCCTCACCCAAGGATTTGCTTTTATTGGTTTCAGAGAGAGAAGGTGGGGGGGAGAAACATTGATATAAGAGAGAAACAGCTATCAGTTGCCTCCAATATTCACTTTGACTAGCGATCAAACCTACAACCTGGGTATATGCCCTGACTGGGAATTGAACACAAAACCTTTTGGTGTATGGCACAATGCTCCAACTAACTGAGTGACCCAGCCAGGGCTGAAAATGTCATTCTTGTTTGTATTCCAATATGCTGTGCTTTCTTAAATAGGAAGGAAAGGAGTGAACTAAGCTCATGAAACTTGCCATACAATTATTTCTCTATTGTTCCCACTGTGCGCTCATCAAAACTATTTACGCTTATGATTTTCACTTCCACACTGGATACTCAAAAATGCCTAATAAAAACAGTAGTGATTACCCTGACTGGTGTGGCTCAGTTGGTTGGGCATTGTCCCACAGAACAAAGGGTCTCCAGTTTGATTCCCAGTTAGGGCACAAGCCTGGGTTGCAGGTTCTGATCCTGCCATGGGCATGTGTAAGGCAACCGATCAGTGTTTTTCTCCCCTTCATATTCATTCTCTCTCTCTCTCTCTCTCTCTCTCTCTCTCTCTCTCTCTCTCTCTGTATAAAACTATAAGCTCCATGAATGTATGAACTATATTTCATCTCTAATGACTAGCACACCAGGACTGGCATAGAACTGTTGTCATTATAAATGTTTGTTAAATAAATGTATATCGAGGGATTATTTGAGAATAAAAGAGTAAAAAGCCTTAAAGCTTAATACTTCAACAAGTAAGCCAATATCCAAATTCAGTCACTAAGTAAGTGATGCTGAACTCAAGGATTTAGGAGTAATAACCATGGTTCACATTTACTGAACACTTGCTATCTGTTAAGAACAGGTTTAAAGTCACTTAACTCACATAAAGCCTCTGAGTTTACTAAGAAGGAAGCAGAGAAGTAAAAAATTTCATTAACTTATCCCAAAGTCACAGAATTGGGAAGAGCAGAAATTGAGATTCAAATCTAGGCAGTCTGGCTCCAGAACCTTCATGTTTAATTATCATTTAATTCAGGACTTCCCAAATGATGAGCCAGGAATGAGTTTACAGATGTGCCAGCGTAAGTGGATTTGTTCAGCCCTGGGTCAGCCAGGCTGGTGGCCAAAGGCTGTAAGCAGCCTTGTTCAGGTCTCCTCACAGGGTAGCAGAGCAAGTTTGATGGCTGCCCACATCCCACAGCAGAGATGAGGAGCTCTTACTAGCTAATGCTGTGCTGCCACCCACCTGCATGATGACATTCTAATACTTGGTGTCTACCTCAGCAGTAGCTTCAGAGGACACCAGGGTGCATTGTTGACAAGGGACCCCTGGAGCTGCCAGTGAGCACCTGAAGATGCTGATAGTTGAGGTGTAGGGCAGCAGAGAAGTTTAGGTGGGAAATCCTGTCTTCATATTAATGAATATGACTGTTCAGTTGTGGCTGACACCACTGTCCTTGTAGTTGTCTAAGGTAGCTTCATGGTACTTGCTCTGATAATACATGTGCCTCTGTTAATGTGAGCTTCATCAATATTGTGAAATGCTGTATTTATAACAGTTCAATTGCTTTGGAAATCCATTTTCATTTCCACCTTTATCCATGGAATAAGAAGAGTTTTTAGGTATCTTAACATAATTTCAAATCTTTTTGAACAATATAAGTTCAGTTGTACAGTTTTAAATGGTCATAAAAATAAAATCTCTTAAATGCTTCATTACTTGCCTATGTGAACAAGTACCTTGCTTATGATGACTATCAAGACTTTAAAGAAATAGACATGAAAAAATTCTTAATTGGATCACCTTATAGAGACAATTGAAGCATAAGATCTGTTATTAAAAAGTTATGCTTGTGACACTTCCAGTCAAAATGGAGGCATAGGTAAGCATGGCTTGCCTTCTTGCACAACCACAGCAAAAATTACAACTAGACTACAAAACAGCTATCACACAGAATCATCAGAAAATAGAGCTGTATGGAAGTCCAGCAACCAAGGAATTAAAGAACTCACATGCATCCAGACAGGTAGGAGACATAGAGGCTCGTGGAATAGGAGTCTCATACCCACATGTGGTGGATAAAAATCAAGAGGGATACCTCAGGAATGAGGGATCTCAGCCCCACACCAGATCACTCAGCCCAGGGTTCCGATGTCAAGAAGATAATTGCCCATAACTTCTGGTGGAAAAAAAAAACAGTGGGGGTTGGAGTAGTGGAAGAAACTGCAGGATTCTCAGGAGTCTTCTCTTAAAGGGCCTGCAACAGATGTAGGAATTATGCAGACTCACTTCCTCTGGCTCCAGCATGGGGACAGCAGTTGGAAGGGCACCAGTGGCATACAGGGAGAAATTGAAATGTCTGGCATCAGGGTGAATGCTGGGGGAGAGCTCCTTCCCAGACAAAACTCCAGAAGCCAGGAAGTGGTATTGTCCCCTTTGTGAGCCATCAGCCACATAGAACCAGAGTGGCAACACCATTTCAGAGACTCCATCAACCTTGTTCACATGGGTTATCTTGTCCAGGAGATTACCTAAGACTCTGCCCCATCCAACTTACTGGTGTGCTTCTCTACGATAGGCCATGCTACTAAGACAGGGAGTCAAAGCAGTTCTGCCTAATACATAGAAACAAACACAGGGAGGCTGCCAAATGAAGAGAAAAATAAATGTGGCCCAAATGCAAAAACAGAACAAAACTCCAGAAAAAGAAGTAAACAAAATGGAGATAAGCAATCTAACAGAAGCATAGTTCAAAACACTGGTTATTAGAACACTCAAGGAACTCACTGGATGCTGCAAAAGCATAAAGAAGACCCAGGCAGAGATGAAGTTTGCAGTAGGTGAAATAAAGAAAACTCCACAGGGAACCAACAGTGGAGGGGATGAAGTGGAAAATCAAATCAATGATTTTAAATATAAGGAAGAAAAAAGCATTCAATAAGAAAAGCAAGAAGAAAAAGAAATCCAAAGAAACAAGGATAGGCTAAGGAACTTCTAGGACAACTTCAAACATACCAATATTCCAATCATAAGGATCCCAGAGGGAGAAGAAGAAGAGCAAAATGTTGAAGACTTATTTGAAAAATGTAATGAAAGAAATTCCTAATTTGATGAAGGAAATAGACATATTAGTTCAGAATGCACAGAGAGTACCAAGTAAAATGAATGCAAAGAGGACCACACCAAGATACATCATAATTGAAATGCCAAAGGTCAAAGATAAGGAGAAAATCTTAAAAGCAGTAAGAGACAAGCAGAGAGTTATCCACAAACAAGTTCCCATAAGACTGTCAGCTGATTTCTCAAAAGAAACTTTGCAGGCAAGAACAATTCATGGTGATGAAAAACAAGGACCTACAACCAAGATTACTCTATCCAGCAAGACTGTCATTTAGAATTGGAGGGCAGATTAAGTGCTTCCCAGACAAGGTAAAACTAAAGGAGTTCATCATCACCACACCATTATTACATGGAAGGCACTTAAGAAAAAGAAAATCAAAACTATGAACATTAGAATGGCAATACATTCATTCACAACTATCAACAATTAAATCTAAAAAATAAACTAAGCGAACAAGCAGAATAGAAACATAATAACAGATATGGAGATCATTTGGAGGGTTATCAGTCCCAGGGGGAAGAAAAGAATGGGGAAAATGTGGAGGGATGAAGAAGTCAAATTGGTAGGTACAGAATAGGCAGGGGGTTGTTAAGAACAGTGTAGGAAATGGAGTAGCTAAGGAACTCATATGCAGGACCCATGGACATGAACTAAGGGGGGAAATTGCCAAAGGGAATGGGGTATACTGGCTTGAGGGGGGCAAAGGGGCAAAAACTGGGACAATTATAACAGCATAATAAAATACATTTTTTAAAAAGTTACATTTTTGGAAGCAAGCTGAAGCATTTTTTACCAAAAATATTGCAAAAAAAAAATTACTTAGAACTTTTGTATAACTTGTATATCAGTATTTTCTTTAATACTTTTTCTTGTCATAATTACACAGTATAAACAAAATGTAACTAATTTTTTCATCAAGCATAATATAGAAGCTCCCTAATTCTATCCAGCTACTTCAGCAGTCACTTTCTGCATATACCACTGTAACAGGGTGCAGCCACAGAGGAGCCCCCAAATGGTGGTTTGTAATGGGGTCCAGAACTCAGGGTGTCCAGGAAATATTAGAAAAAAAATATATATATATATAGGATGTTCTCACCCCACAAGTCTCAGCTGGGGAATAGGATGCAAGGAGCAGGACCATTGAGAGTTGTTTTGAATAGCAACAGTTTTGCAGATAACCTCTAGAATGGTCATTTAATATATCTATAACCTTTATCTGGTTTCATAGATATGTTAAATAGCTGTGGCCATGCTTTGAGCTAGGGCAGCGATGGGAGTGACTTCAACCCATGATGTAACTGGGAGGCAACCCTCTGGTTGCATGAGGGTTGGGAGATGATTGGCTCCACACCATGGGGCCACACCTGCTTGGACTTTAACTATGGCAGCACAGTAAAGCTGGAAGAATATGGAAATGCTAGTAGGTGTAGCAGATTGTGGAAGGATTCAGAAATGGGGCTGCAGAGGAAGATTGGCGCTGGAATTTAAACCCAGGTGCAGCAGCCTTGCGGGGCTTTTTGGGACTACGCAGCTTTGGCAACTGTTGGGACCATGCAGCTTTAGGGTGCTCCCTTTTTGCCACATAGCTTAGAAAGCAGGAGATACTTTGCTTGGAAGGAAAGGGGTGAAAGGATTCTTGCTGGTGGGTCCTGAGAAGGTGCCACATAGTTTTGGATTAACTGGAGATTGTGGCGGGGGCAACACAGCAGATAGTGCTGGAATTGAGGGGCTGCCTGAACCACAGACTAATACTTCTTTTCCTGAGCTACAGTAACCTGGACTGGGCAAAGGGGAGAAGGAGGGACTATACATTAGTGGGTAATCTAAAGTACTTTAATATTTTTAATGAAGACATTAAGTCATTACTCTAAGTCTGTATAATTTTTTAAATAAATAATCCCTTTCCTTTTCACCAATCTCTGGCATTGAGAGACGTCTTTCCTGGGTGGCAGGCAAGGCGAACCTAGTATGGGGGGGGGAACCCTGGAGCACAAGGGTGGGTCCATTCAGTAATAGTATATCACTCTCTCCCCCACCGGGTCTGTTCTGTAACACTACTATGAGAATAAAGTTGAAAATGCCTCTTTGTACTTTTTGTGAGGTTCTCTGTATTCTGTGTGAAGTGTTCATTTTTTATGTATTTACTTCATAGCTGTGGCCCCATTCGACCATACTAAATGATTTGTAGTTACTTCTGCATGCCCCATATACTCTCTTGCTCTTTTGTCTATGTAGTAGTTAAGAGTGGAAGCTCTGGAACCAAAATGCCTGATTTGAATCCCAGCTTTGCCGTTTATTAGTTGTGTGACACTGAGCCAGTAACCTAACCCCTGTTTTATCATGTAAAAAGGGCATCATAATAATAATCACCTCATAACTGAGGTAATATACATAAACATCTCAGAATGAGGCCTTTCATATAGTAAGCACCTCCAAAAATGCAGCTGTTGTTTCTCCCTCTTTCTTTTCACTCTGCCCTTCCTTATCCTTCCTTTGCCTAGCAGAGATGGACTCAACCTCATGACCTCAGCTTACATGTTATTTCCTTGGACTAACTTTCTCTGTCCACCACAGATCAAGCTAGCAGATGTCCTTAAGAGCTCAGAACCTATAGTGTCACCCCTGTCAAAGCTCTTATCACAATGCATGTAGTTTTCATTTTCTGTCTGTTGCCCAGCCCTCATTATGTAGTTTTCATTTTCTGTCTGTTGCCCTCATTATAGCAAGGTCCTTCAGAGCAGGAATGGTTGCATTAGCTCATAAACTCCCTGTGACTGCTCTTGTGCCTGGTACTCAATAACTAGTCAATGAATGAATTCCTGAATGAAAGAACTCTATTTGGTCGTCTGTTTCCATAGCAATGACTCAGGAAGGCAGAAAGAAGGTAGGTATTTAGAAATCTGATTACAGAGGTAAGTATCCATAATTTTTTACTCCTCACTCTTCCCTGCCTCAACTAACTATTACTCTTTATGTTGAGGAAAAAAGGCACCCCCCTTTTCCAGCTGTCCTCGTGTGACTTTGTGTCCCCTTTAGAGTTGTTCCTAGGTCAGAAGAAGGCATTGGGCACTTTGGTGTAGGCAGCCAGGGTACAGGCCTATATGTGGACAGGTGGTTCTCAATGCTCAGGCAATATGCAGAGCATTTGCCATGAGTGAGATTGCTCTGGCTGCTTGAGTTCAGCAAGGCTGCCCTGAGAAAGGGCAGCAAAGGTTGAATCACACCTCTCATGTGGTGATGAATCCTGGGTCACAGCTGCATTGGTGCAATCTGAGTTTGTGAAAGCTTGTTCATTCTTGTCTTAATGAATAACCCAAGTTCACATATCTGTTGTTTCCATATTTGGACTCCTGAAGATGTTGAATTTTGTTTTGATTGCCAGGAGGGGGGGTTGTTTTGTTTTGTTTTTCTTTTAAGTAGTAAAAATAGCAAAGGGAAAACAAGTGGTTCATATTAAAGAGAAAAGGGATTTTTCCAACCATTACAGCTGGGTCTTGTATGAGTCTTCACAAATTCTAGAGCCACAGGATAACTTGAAAAGGGAAGTAAAGAAACTAACTTTTTTAAAGTAAAAAATGTACGTGTGTGTATATGTGTGTATACTTGTATAAAGGTTAGGATGAAGAAAAAAACAGGAAAGGAAACTGACATTAATTCAACATCTGCTTTTCTGAGACTCCACATGGGATTCTCAGGTGTTCATACACTCAGAATGCATGACTACCCTATGAAATAGATGGCACAACCCACATTTACAGATGGCCAAGCATAAAAAAGACATAGAGACATAGAAAAGTTAAGTAGCAGCAAAGAGTAACATTTCATTATACATGAAATTTATGAAAGTCAATGTCATTGTCATAAGTAGGTTTCCTGGAGCATATCCCTCCCCATTCTTTTGCTTTTCTCTAGTCTGCTTTTGCAGTACAACTCTGGAGTTGAGTCGTTGCACAGAGGTTGTATGGCCTGTAAAGTCTAAAATATTTACCACCTGGCCTTTTGCCAAAAAGGTTTACCAATCCCTGTTATAAGGGAATGATTTTGAAAGTCTATGGTTACTTAAGAAAATGTATTAATAAAGAGAAAAACAATCATTTTATCCTCTAAAATATTCTCCTAAATTGCATGAAAGATAATAGAATTATTAAATAAACATCAAATAACATCTATTACAATAAAATATTAATAACAGTCATGTTGATGATAAAGTAAGTTTTCCATCTCTTCTATGCATATTTTTACTCTTTTCTTATCAGTATTTATATGTTCAGTTTGCAGGATTTTGCCAAGGAAGAACTCAGCAGAGGAAAAGATAGAGAAACAGTCCTGGCTCTGCTTCTAACTAAATTAAGCAAATTACTTAATCATCTTTGATTTAAATTTTCTTGTCTTCAAATTGTGAACTTAACAAGATAATTCCAAGACCCTTTACAGTAATAAAATTATAGGCCTCTGTGACTTAGAACATAATTGTAAAATGTTAATTGATCGCTGAGGTTAACAGCAGTTATAGCTTTGCATTTATGATAGATTGGGGGCTTAGATATGATTTATTTTACTTCAAATCCTTAGTCAGTATCTCAGTTCCCAACTAAGCCGCTGTCCCTATTTGAAAATATGAGCAACTTTAGCATGATTTGCTTTTCAAAAAAAATTTTCAGGGATGCATTGAGGGAAAAACTGTACAAACTTTTACAGTTACATAGTTTATTACCAATATGGGAGTTGGCGGTCTTTAGAGAAGGATTTAAAAATACACTGGTATGTTCCTAAACTGTGGGTTCCATTTTCATTTTTTTATGGTTTCTTTTGATGTGCAGAAGTTTCAAATTTGATGCAGTCTCATTTGTTTATTATTTCCTGTTTCCCTTGCCCTAGAAGATAAAATGGGCAAAGGACCTGAATAGACACTTCTTCAAAGAGGACACACAGATGCTCAACTGACATATGAAAAAATGTTCAATGTCCCTAATCATCAGAGAGAGGCAAATTAAAACCACATAAAATATCACCTCATACCTGTCATAGTGGCTACCATTAGTAAATCAACCAACAACAAGTACTGGCAAGGATGTGGAGAAAAGGAAGCCTAGAGCACTGTTGGTGGGAATGCAAACTAGTGCAGCCACTTTGTAAAATAGTAAGGAGACTTGGCCAGGGGCTCAGTTGGTTAAAGCATCATCCTGTACACAAAAATTCTGCAGATTCGATTCCCAATCAAGGCACATACCTAGGTTGTATGTTCGATCCCTTGTCAAGGAGTGTCTGGGAAGCAACAGATCAATGTTTCTCTCTCACATCAATGTTTCCTTCTCTCTCTATCTCCCCCTTTCTGTACCTCTAAAATCAATAAACATCCTTGGGTGAGGATTAAAAATATAATAATAAAAACAGTATGGAGTTTTCTAAAAAAATTAAAAATGGAACTGCAATTTGAACCAGTGATCCTACTTCTGAGAATTTACTCTAAGAATCCCAAAATGCCAATTTGAAAGAATATATGCATCCCTATATTCACTGCAGCATTATTTACAATAACCAAGATTTAGAAGCAGCCCAAGTTTCCATCAATAGATGAGTAGATAAAAAAGCTGTGATACATTTACACAGTGGAATACTACATGGCCATTAAAAAGAAGGAGCTCTTACCTTTTGCAACAGCTTGGATGTACCTGGAGATTATCATGCTAAGTGAAATAAGCCAGCTGGTAAAAAGCAAATACCATATGATCTCATATGTGGAATCTAATGAACAAAGTAAACTGATGAAAAGGGTAGAAACAGAGACATGGATATATGGAGCAGAATAACAGCTGTCAAAAGAGATGGAGAGAACTGGATGAAAGGAGGTAAAGGAATTAGCCAAAGGACATATATGCATAACCCATAGACACAGACAACAGTGTGGTCTGTGTGGCCATGTGGCCAGAGGGAAGGGGACTAAGGGAGCAAAAATCGGGAAATCTGTAAGTGTCAATGATAAAAATAAAGTAAAAAAATATATTGGTATGAGTTTTAAATGGGCACATCTTATATAAAGAATATACTTCTAATAATTAACAATAAAAATATTGAATCTTATTCCAGAGTGTTCCATCTGTTGACATATGGATCCATACACTGAAACAAGTACTCACTGTGTTTCTTAGTCATCTATATATCTATCAGTACTCTGGGGCTATTCTGATTGGTGTATCTGATAGGAAGATTCAGAAGCAGATTTGTAATTCTACCAAGGGAAAGTTCAGTTCACAGTTTATTCTGCATTGCCACAGTGTCTCTCGCTTCCTTCAGACAGAGTTATTGTGGCTGTAGAGCAGTCTGTAAAAGAAATTCCTACAGTTTCCTACAGTTTCCTGCAGTTTCCTGGAACTACGGCTCCACTCCAGAACATTTTACCCCAATCTTCCCTGAGGAAACAGCTGAGCTGGGGGAACAGGCAGAAGTGTTGGAAGTGTTCCGTAGCCACTGTCAAATACAGTATTGATGGTTTTTAATCCCTTTCTTATACTTTGGATTTTACATCAGGCTATCCTAAAATTAATTACTGAATCATGTACAAAAACTTAAATGGAAGCAAAATAAGATGCAGAAACCCAGTTGTAGGCCAGAAAGAAATGGGATATTTGTAGTCTTTCTTTCTATAACATTATTTGTTTTGTTTGCAGGTGGGTAAGACTTGTAGCCTCTAAGTACATTAGATGATGGCTGTGCAGTATCATGGTTAGAAGGTTTTATCAAGGGTTAATCAACAGGTAGCCTGGAAACTGATACAGATTAGTCCATGTCAATCCTAGGCAGCCTTGGTTGCAACCTAGAACTATCTATCCTCAAGTTGCTGGGGACTAGAAGAAGGACATTACATTACTTCAGTGGTCATGAAAGGCAGTTTAAAGTGTTCATTCTCTCCACTCCACCAACCACCTCTAAACACCTTGCCAATGCTCTACTCAAAGCTAAACAAAACAGCATTAGCAACTGCATCTAACCCCTAAACTTTGAAAAGCCACACATTAGGCCTGCCTATGTATAACCAGCTTAACACAATGAGTCAAAAGTTGTGGTTTGAATAGTTTTATACTAAATTAATGAAAACACTAACACATAAGCCACTGGTATAAAAAATCAATATCCCAAATTCCCAAATGAATCTTTATGTTAACATCCAAGTCCAACCTTTTTGTTTGTTTCTACGATTATACGCCTGGAATAGACCAAATTCTAAGCCATATACCTGTAAAGACTGTAGGGGCCTCAAAAATGGCAACGTTCTGTTAAAAAAAAAAGAGGATGGGAGATATGGCTGAGGGACAGGTGTTACGGGAAAGTCTTCCTGCTTCTTAGTCAGCCAAAGTGGTACACATACAGCTAAGGCTTCCCATTTTAACTGTATTGCTATCAATTCAACTCTTCTCTGATCTCCCAATGTCTACTTGCTTTAATTCAACACTCCCTGGAAACGGCTCTCCAAGGGCACAAGTAGGTCCTGCTATTTTACTGAGAGTGAAAGCTTACTCCTTATTATAATCTATAATATTATATTATCTATAACCCTTTTAAAATATATCTTATAGATTATGTTATTACTGCTGTATCAATTTTTCTCCTTTGCCCCCTCTGCCCAGTGCCCTCTTCACTCCAGCAATCCTCCACCCCTTAGTTCATCTTCAGGGGTCGTGCATATAAGTTCTTTGACTTCTCTATTTCCTACACTGTTCTTAGCACCTCCTTGTCTATTTTATACCTACCAATTATGCTTTTTAATCCCTGCATCTTTTCTCCCATTCTTCCCCTTCCCACTCCCAGCTAATAACCTCCAAAGGGTCTCCATTTCTATGATTCTGTCCCTGTTCTGGTTGTTTCCTTTGTTTGTTTGTTTGCTTTAGATTCCATTTTTGACAGTTGTGAATCTGTTGCCTTTTTAATATTCATAGTTTTGATCTTCTTTTTCTTAAATAAGCGCCTTTAACACTTCATGGAATAATGGCTTGGTGATGATGAACTCCTTTAGCTTTACCTTGTCTGGGAAGCACTTTATCTGCTTTTCAATTCTAAATGATAGTCTTGCTGGATAGACTAATCCAGGTTGTAGGTCCTTGCTTTTCATCACTTTGAATAGTTCTTGCCAGTCCCTTCTTGCCTACAAAGTTTCTTCTGAGAAATCAGCTGACAGTCTTATGGGAACTTGTTTGTGGATAACTCTTTGCTTGTATCTTACTGCTTTTAAGATTCTCTCCTTATCTTTGACTTTTGGCATTTTAATTATGATGTATCTTGCTGTGGTTCTCTTTGCATCTATCTTGTTTGGGACTCTCTGTGCTTCCTGGACTTCTACATCTACTTCCGTCACCAAATTAGGGAAGTTTGTTTCATTATTTTTTTCAAATAAGTTTTCAATGTTTTGCTCTTCCTCTTCTCCCCCTGGCATCCCTATGATTCAGATGATCGCATATTTGGTGATGTCCCAGAGTCTTCTTATAAATTTTTTTTTTTGAATTCTTATTTCTTCTCTCTGTTCTAGTTGAATGTTTATTTCTTTCTCATGTTCCAAATCACTGATTTGAACCCTGGCTTCCTTACCTTCACTGTTGGTTCCCTATAGATTTTTATTTCACTTAGTGTAAACTTCATTTCTTCCTTTTGTCATAGTCAATGAGTTCTTTAAGCATCTTGATCACCAGTGTTTTCAACTCTGCATCTGGTAGGTTGACTATCTCCATTTTATTTAGTTCTTTTTTCTGGGGTTTTGTTCTATTCTTTCATTTGGGCCATATTTCTTTGTCTCCTCAATTTCGCAGCCTCCATGTGTTTGTTTCTGTGTATTAGGTATAGGTGCTTCAAATCCCTGTAAAAGGCACCCATCTGGATGATTGTGGTGATTCTTTAATCCTTGGTTGTTGGACTCTATACAGTTTGATTTTCTGACACTTCTGGGTGTTGTTTTAAGACTTAGTTGTAATTTTTTTTTGTGGTTGTAGGAGGTGGCAAAGCATGTCTACCTACGCCTCCATCTTGACTGGAAGTCTTGTCTATAAACTGTTGATATTCAAAAAGAACCTGAATAAATAGTATCATATCATCCAGGAGCTCATTAGAAATTCAGAACTTCATGTCTCACCTCCAACATTCAGTCCCTCTCCACAACTCCACATTTATGTATTTAGTATCCCAAGAATATTTCTGATTGATTACCATATAAACTTCAAACATGAAGTATCAAAATGATACATATTCTACCTGTCCTGCCTCCCAGAAATCCCCTTATCTCTACCATCACATACTCTTCAGATTTGCCACTATCTTATCATTGATGTGAGAAAGTAAAAATCATCTTGCAATCTCCCTCACCTAGAAGTCAAACCAAATGTCAAGTTCTTATTCCTACATCTGGATTTATTGGATTTATCTCAATGGAATTTTTGAAATGAATCTGAAGTAACCATTCCCTCTCCAGGGAAGCCATAAGTGGAAAATTTTCTTCCCATGTGAGGTTATGTGTTTTAATACAGTTGGTGAAACACCATTCTCAGTAAGATACTCTAGACAAGACCTGGAGAAATGTAGGGTAAAGATAAAGAAAGAAAGTGTCAAAAGAGATGCTCTAAATGTCATCTGCCTCTTCCTTCCTATAGCATGCTCTTATATTATCCTTCCAATGAGTTACCCTTTTTGGCTTAGTCCATTGGATTTCTGGACATGCAAATAAAGAGAGACACATGAACTTCAGATATCTGAGAGGCCACGGCAGGGACCACCACACTCAAAGGCCTGTGATTACAGACTGGCTTGCTTAGGGTGCTGTCACATAACAGACTGGGTATATGACACCCCATTCTCAGAAGTTGTCAGGGACTTCACAACCTTTTGCCAAATAGTTCCATTAAAAAATTACACTTATGCCCTGGCCAGGTAGCTTCAGTTTATTGGAGCCTCATCCCTATACACCAAGGTTGCAGGTTCAATACTCAGTTAGGGCACATACAAGAAGCAACAAATGGACTTCTGGCCAAGATGGAGACATAGGTAGATACACTATGCCTCCTCGCACAACCAAAAGAAGGACAATAACAAATTTAAAAAAAAGAAACAACCAGAACTGCCATAAAATCAAACAGTATGGAAGTCGGACAACCAAGAAATTAAAAGAGAAACCAGTAAGAGGGGTGGAGACAGGCAACAGGGGTGGAGAAGACTCGTGGCAGGGTGGATGCTGGAGGACCTGGGCAGGCAAAGCAGTGGCCCATGGACCAGGTGAGGTGGCAGCTGGTAGACCAGGAGGTCACACATTTGCATGTGGATAAACCAGGAGGAACAACTAGGGAACAAGACAGACTGCACAACCCAGGGTTCCAGCTTGGGGAAATAAAGCCTGAAAACCTCCAATGGAAAAATCTGTGTGGGTTGTGGCAGTGGGAGAAACTCCCAACCTCACAGGAGAGTTCCTTGGAGAGACCCACAGGGTTCTAGAATGTAGACAAAACCATCCATATGGAAATCAGCACTAGAAGAACCCAATTTGCTTGTGGTTAGCGGTGGAAGTGAATGAAAGCAAGCCAAGAGCCAAGCAAGCGGCATTGTTTCCTCTCAGACCCCTCCCCATGTACAGTACCACAAGGCAGCGACATGGGTTGCCCCACCCTGGTGAATACCTAAGGCTCAGCTCTTTACCATGTAACACCCATGCTGAGACAAAAAAAAAAGTGGCCTAAATGAGAGAACAGATCAAAGATACAGAAAAAATACTACTAAGTGATGAAGAGATTGCCAACCTATCAGATGCAGAGTTCAAAACACTAGTAATTAGGATACTCACAGAAATGGTTGAGTATGATTGCAAAAACAGAGGAAAAAGTGAAGGCTATGAAAAGCTAATTAAAGGAAAATGCACAGGGAACCAACAGTAATGCGAAGGAAACTGGGACTCAAATCAACAGTTTGGACCAGAGTGAAGAAATAAACATCCAACCAGAACAGAACGAAGAAACAAGAATTCAAAAATATGAGGAGAGGCTTAGGAACCTCCAGGACAACTTTAAACATTCCAACATCCAAATCACAGGGGAGCCAGAAGGAAAAGCAGAAGAGCAAGAAATGGAAAATTTATTTGAAAAAATAATGAAGGAGAACTTCCCTAATCTGGCAAAGGAAATAGACTTCCAGGAAGTTCAGGAAGCTCAGATGTCCCAAAGAAGTTGGGCGCAAGGAAGCACACACCAAGGCACATCATAATTACAATACCCAAGATCAAATGTAAGGAGAGAATCTTAAAAGCATCAAGAAAATAGGAAAGAGTTACCTACAAAGAAGTTCCCATAAGACTCTCAGCTGATTTCTCAAAAGAAACGTTGCAGGCAAGAAAGGGCTGGAAAGAAGTATTCAAAGTCATGAAAGACAAGGACCTACACCCAAGATTATTCTATCCAGCAAAGTTATCATTTAGAATGGAAGGGAAGATAAAGTGCTTCCCAAATAAGATCAAGTTAAAGGAGTTCATCATCACCAAGTCCTTATTATATGAAATGTTAAAGTTACTTATCTAAGGAAAAGATGATGATCAAAACCTATGTACAGTAAAATGACAACAAACTCAGAACCTAACAACAAACAACCAAACCTAAAAAAACATAAACAAACTAAGCAAACAACTAGAGCAGGAACAGAATCACAGGAATGGAGATCACATGAAAGGTTATCAATGGGAGTGGGAGGGGAGAGAATAGGGGAAAAGGTACAGGGAATAAGAAGCATAAATAGTAAATACAAAATAGATAGGGGGAGGTTATGAATAGTATAGGAAATGTAGAAGTCAAAGAACTTAGATGTATGACATATGGACATGAACTAAACTGGGGAGAGTGGGGGGTGTGCAATGAAGAGAGGAATAAAGGGGGGAAACATGGGACAACTGTAATAGCATAATTAATAAAATATATTTTTTTAAAATAAAAAACCATATTCAAATTAAACCTAAATTAATTTTCAAAAAAATAATAATAAAACTTGAGGGCAGGTACTTTAACTTGTTCCCCATTATGTTTGCAGAGCAGAACACCCTATCTATCACATGGAAGAGACTCAGTAAATTGTATGAATGAATGAACAAATGTGTAAATTAAGAATAAATGAATGGAATGGTCATGGGATTTGCAGTAATAAGATTTGGATACCAGTCTACTCACCCATTACATGGATGTGTGACAAGAAAAAAAAGAAGGAACAAATTAATGCACAAATAAGTGGGACAACAAATTATTGTTTCTCTTTCTCCCTTTCTCTCTAAAACCAATGAAAAAGCATGCCTATTTCTTAAAAAATTATACTCATCATCCAATAAACCTTTATCTCCCAGTTTGTAAAACATTATTAATTGTTGAAGATAACATCTGATTTGTGAGTCTTCATAAAGATATTATTTAGAAAGGAGAACATAATGTTGGAGGTTCCCCTTGGTGCAAGAGCTTTAGGTAAGTCCAATGTGTTTCTGTTTTTTTACCATATGTATAGTCTGTTCCCTTAAAATTAATATGGCTCCATGGTAAGGTTCGGTCATTCCTCTTTCCCTCTTAGGAGGCCACAGAAAATGCTAAGATACAGCCTTGTCCAGTAGAAAGAAAGCATGCAATTGTTAATAAATATATAAAAATATCAATCAATCTTTCTCATGTGAGTTATTTCTATCTAAACCACTCCCATCTGCACATAGGTAAGTTGGGAGAAAGTTAAAATTTGGGAGTCCAAAAATCAGTTTGGGACCAGGAGGTGGATTTGGTTGAACCCTGTGAAGATGCTAGGGTTGGGCTGATATCTGGGCCTGACAGCATAGCTGTCTTTTCTCCTATTAAGAGAAACAGGTGTGGCATAGCCTCTCTACTCCAGGCAGATATGGTCACATGGATCCCAGGGGGCCAGGTTTTATTAGAGGTATGTGTCATGTCTTTGAGTGGGCAACTATAGAACTATACAAGGTAGAAGTTGGTGAGAGAGGAGCAGAGAGAAAGGGAAGAGAGCCCAGTTGAAGAGGATGTGGCCTTTAAGACTTTCCTGCAGTTGGCACCTGCCCAATCTAATGACACCGATGCTTGAGTTGAGAGTGCTCCTTCTAGGTCTCTGTCAGCTTTATGTCACATCTGCACTTAGACAGTTCTTATTTGAGCAAAATAATATTTAGTCTCATGTCCTTAGAGTCTGTGTTCCCTCATAGCACTCTATTTACCTATTTATTATCTGTTTTATTCATTTGACAAATGTTTATTGAGATTCTGTCCTAGAACAATTCTAAGTATCTTTCAAATAAGAGGGAAAGAAATCAAGTTGAGTATCTATGTGCCATGCAAGGAATAAATATTATGCTATTTAATTCTCTAAATCATTTTTAAAGTAGGTTTTAGGATTTCACTTTTACCTATGAGAAAACTGAAGCTCAGAGGGGTTGATTAGCTTGCCCAAAAACATATTGCCAAGAAGGGGCAGAACTAAAATTTGTGGTGGTTCTCCAAGCCCAGGCTTTGTCACCAATATCACACTAAGTTTTAAGGGTAAATGAGCTTCCATACTGTCTTGACAGCAAGTGAATGGGCTGCTGTCCTTATGTTACTTCTATAACTGGGATCCTATGAAAATGAGATAAGAATGGGAAAGCCCAGTCCACCATAAACCTGTGTACCCTTTTGTGAAAGCATCTAGAAAACAAGCTAGAGATGAAGGTTATGATTCTGGAACATTAATCATTTCTCTTAGGAAATATAGGTGTCTGTGCCCATTCCTACTCCAGAACATAATATAATTAATAATACAAAAGAAAAAAGTTAGTCTCTAAAAACCGTAAAACCTTGTCCTTATTATAAGCTCTATTGTGAAAGATGCCTTGTCCAGGATGAATGCACTCTCTTTGCATCTGAGAAGTATGCAGGAATTTAATTACTGCGCAAGCCTTTCTTATTTGGGCAAGCATGAATGGGTTCTTTGTGGCCAAACTCTTCCTTTGAGAAACTTTGAACTTACTGCTATTTTCACAGCACTTTTGCAATCAACACTGTGATTATTTAACATTTTTTATTTTTTTAAATATATGTTACTGATTTTGCTATTACAGTTGTCCTGATTTTCCCCTTTGCCCCTCTCTGCCTGGTACCTTCATTCCCTCCAGCAATCCCCTCCCTTAGTTCATGTCCATGGGTCATGCATATAAGGTTTTTGGTTACTCCATTTCTTTTTTTAAAATTTATTTTAATTGTTGTTCTACTCCATTTCCTATACTGTTGTTAACATCCTCTTATTTTGTACCTACCCTTTTGTACTTCTTAATCCCTTTTCTCCCATTCTCCCCCTTCTCCCTCCCAGCTGATTACCCTCTAAATAAACTCCGTATCTATGATCCTGTTTCTCTTCTACTTGTTGGGTTAGTTTGTTTTTTAGATTCAGTTGTTAATTGTGTATTTGTTGCCATTTTAATATTCATAGTTTTGATCTTCTTTTTCTTATATAGTTCCCTTTAACATTTCATATATAATGGTTTACTGATGATGATGAACTCCTTTAGTTTTACCTTGTCTGGGAAGCAGTTTATCTCTCCTTATGTTCTAAATGATAGCTTTGCTGGATAGAGTAATCTAGGTTGTAGGTCCTTGCTTTACATCACTTTGAATATTTCCTTCCAGCCCCTTCTTGCCTATAAGGTTTCTTTTAGAAATCAGCTGGAAGTCTTACAGGAACTCCTTTGTAGGTAATGCTCTGCTTGTCTCTTACTACTTTTAAGATTCTCTCCTTACCTTTAACTTTGGCATTTTAATTATGATGTGTCTTGGTGTGGTCCCCTTTGTGTTTATCTTATTTGGGAATCTCTGTGCTTCCTAGACTTGTACATCTGTTTCCTTTGCCAAATTGGGGAAGTTCACTTTCATTATTTTTTCTAATAAGTTTTCAATTTCTTGTTCTTCCTCTTCTCCTTCTAGCAACCCTCTGATTCAGATGTTGGTACCTTTGAAGATGTCCCCGAGGCTCTTTATTCTAGTCTTATTTTTTGAATTCTTGTTTCTTCTTTCTGTTTTGACTGAATGTTTTTTCTTCCTTACGTTCCAAATCATTGATTTGGATCTCAGTTTCATCCCCTCCACTGTTGGTTCCCTGTGGAGTTTTCTTTATTTCACTTAATGCAATCTTCATTTCTGCCTGGGTCTTTTTTATGCTGTTGCAGGACCCAATAATTTCTTTGAGCATCTTGATAACTAGTGTTTTGAACTCTACATCTGATAGGTTGCTTATCTACATTTCATTTAGTTATTTTCCTGGAGTTTTGTGCTGTTCTTTCACTTGGGCCATATTTCTTTGCCTCCTCCATTTGGCAGCCTCACTATGTTTGTTTCTGTGTATTAAGTAAAGCTGCTTTGAATTCCTGTCTTAGTAGCATGGCCTATTATTAAAAAGGCACCTGTGTGGATGAATGTGGCTTCTTTAAATCCTTGGCTGTTGGACTTCTATACAGCTCAATTTTCTGAGGAATCTTGGAGATGTTTGTTTTGTAGTTTAGTTGTAATTTTTGGTGTATTTGTGCACAGAGGTGAAGCATGTTTACCTATGACTCCGTCCTGACTAGCAATCTCTTCATCTGCCTGTGGCCTGCTGGGTGGTCTGGGTGGTGACCCCTCACACACACCATGTTGCAGCAAATCTCTATTTAACATTTTTATAATGAAAGGTATTTTATTCTGCCTTTCCTGATATAGCTAGCTGATACGACCAGAGTCTGGATAATCCAGACTAACTAACCACTTTTTGCCTTATTTTCCCAGCCCATATGAAGTTAATTTACTCAATTTTGCATTTTATTTTGCATGTGTAAATGAAATATGACTGCAATTGCTCAGGCACAGTTAACTCAAGTCAAGTAAGCAACTAAAACTCTGCAATGCATTGGTATTTCAGGCTCAACCTTGACTTTTCTTTGCACCTTCATATTTATGTGCTTGTTGGTGTGCCTCTTTTTGAAATGTACTGTCTAGGTAGATACCATATATAACCTTGCACAGTTAGGCTTGAAAACATTGCTAATATTAGTGGGGTTTACAATTTGGGTAGAATGAATATTTTTAGTTGGTACCTCAAATGATAAATAAGTGGAGCATATGTTTCTCTAGATGGTATCTTGGGGAACTAAGGTAACATGTAGAATCAATGCTTTTAAATATGATGTGAAAATTTAAGGAAAGGAAAAGAAATGCATTGTGTGGTTTCTAATTCATATAGGAGTAAAATTATAAACCAAGCATATATCAACTATACATCATAACATGCTTTTTAAACAAAAATCTCAAAACCCTTTTACCTAAAGCTGTGGCATTAATTTCCTATATCAAGTGGAATGTAACCAAAGCCAATATTGAACTTTGGCAAGTCCTGCCTAACATTGAGCCTTCAAACATGTTACTTCCTCTGCTTTTCTTTACCTGCACCACCCTGTCAGCATCACCACTGGTCTTCATCTTTGGATCTTAGACTCAGTCACCTTCTCAGAGAGGGTCTGCAAAACTACCCCATTTATGGCAGGTTCCCATCTTGAAATTTGTCACATACTACTCTGTTCTTTTCCTGTATAATGCTCACCAGAATGTGTGTATGTGTGTATGTATTCATGTTGTCTTCCCTTCTAAATCCTAAGCTTTGGGAGGACAAAGATTGTGACTGTTGATTCATCACCATATGCCCAGTAGCTTGTGCAGCTAGTCACATATCACATGATCAATACATATTTGTTTCATGAGTAAATATTTGAATGGACAAGCAATCTAAGGTCCCTCAGGTGTAGGCAATCTGAACAAGGAAGGAAACATCATCTCCTTACAGAACTATGTCTGCCCACTATCATCTTACAAGCCACACTTGTTGATGGGTTTATATAAAGAAACACTTAGAGTAGTTATGGTACAGGTGCTTTAAATCTTTGTTGTTTGTTTCTGAGTGATGTACTGGTAAATGACTTCTAAATGATTATGTTTATAGAAGATTAGCAAGTTATCTGGACTTGGAAGGTTGTTTCTTTGGGGGAAAAAACTTTTCTTTCAAAAGCTCTTGTGAGTAATAGAGACTTGGAATATTTTTGGGACTTTGTTTATTTCCGTAGAAAAACTATTCAAAATAAGTCACATTTTTATAGGTAAAGTAGAACAAAGACTTAAAACTCCAAACCTCAAGCATCTTCCCTACTGAGTATGAAAATTTGTGACATAACATGGGACATACTTAACAGTATTAATTATACTTATTTTAAAATTTTTATTTGGGCAGCAGCCTCATGTATCTTGTGTTTGCTGAGTGTGTCTCTTGACCTCATCAGTTCTCTTGTGCTTGATTTAATCTCATGTTGTTTTGTTCATCATGGCCCCTTAACATAGAAAATCCACTGCTGACATTGCCAGTAAGTGGCCATGTCAAGTGATTGATTTGGAAACAAAATTAAAAGTGATTAAAGATTCTGAAGGTGGGAAAGTGGTGATGGTTATTGCTCACCAGTCAGGCTCTATTATGATCTATAAGAACAAGAACAAAGTTAAGGAAGTTGTTAGTGGACCTGCTTCATTGAACACAATGAGACTAACATTTATTTGGGAAGAGCCTATAGCGGACATGGAGAAACTTCTAGTGACCTGGATTGAAGAAAAAACACAGAAGCATATACTTCTCAGCATTATGACAATCATGACTAAAGCAAAAAGTGTGCTTACAATGTTGAAAGAAAATGCTAGACCTGCTACAATGTTGAATTTACTGCTAGCTCTGAGTGGTTTTTAATAATTCAAGAATTATTATTCATTACATAATGAGAAAGTGAGTGGTGAGTCTGCAAGTGTTGATGTGACAACAGCTGAAGAATTTTTGGAAACTTCGAATAAATTGATTGTGGGTGGAAATTACTCACCAGAGCAAGTATCCAATAAGGATGAATACCTCCTGTTCTAGAAATGGATGCCTGAAAGTATTTTCATCCAAAAAGAATGCCAAGCCAATACCAGTCTTTAAAGATACTGAGGATAGAATAATAGTCTTCCTTGGGGGCAATATTGCAGGCTACAAGTTGAACCACTTTGCGATCTGGCACAGTGGGAATCCCAGGGACTTCAAGCATATCAATAAACACACATTGCCAGTGGACTACAGAAGCAATAAAATATCATGGATGACCCAGCTCCTCTTCCAAGGGACCCTTAGGAATTACTATGCCAGAGAAATGGAGAAGTACTGTTTGGAGAATAATATAACTTTCAAGATTTTGCTTATTGTTGGTAATACTCCTAGACATCCTCCTTTTATTGGTGATATTTATCCTGATATCAAAGTGGTATTTCTCACTCCAAATGTTACCTCTTTGATCCAACCAATGAATCAAGGAGTTATAGCAGCTCTTAAGGCTTACTACCTGAGGAAGAAGACACTGATGAAATTCTGGAAGAATTACATCATATATGACTATATCAAGAACCTTGCTTGGGCTTGGGATGATGTCACCAATAACATTTATAGGGAGGAATGTTGATGGTATGTTATCTACTTATATACAAATCTATGATGAAAAAGAGAAGCAAAGCACATAGACATATTTTGGAAAGAGGAACACCTATCCAAGAAATCTCAGGCAGGTCCTTCAGGAAGTAATTCCGTAAGAAGGCATTGTTATCACAGGAGATGATATTTCCATGGCTGTTTTTGCTCCTGAAGACCTTGTAGTGGAACAAGAAATGGGGGTAGAAGACAGTGGATTGAGGAGCCTGACCCTGTATAGCTAAGGCTAATTTGTGTGTTTGTGTTTTAGTTTTAACAAAAAAGTTTTAAAAATAAATAAATATATTTTAAACTAGAAAAATCTTACACGATAAGCATTTATAGAAAGAAAATCTTTTTGTATGGCTGTTCAATGTGTTTCTCTTTTAAGCTAAGTGTTATAACAAAAGACTTAAGGAAGCAAAATATACAATGGAGTAAAGACAGTCTTTTCAACAAATGGTGCTGAGAAAACTGGAAAAGATACATGCAAAAAAATCAAACTTGACTATTTTCCTACATCAAATACAAGAATGAACTCAAAGTGGATTTAAAAGACTTAAATGTAAGACTTGAGCCCTGGCTTGTGTAGCTCAGTGGATTGAGTGCCAGCTTGCAAACTGAAAGATTGCTGGTTTGATTCCTAGTTGGGGCACATATCTGGGTTGTGGGCCAGGTCCCAAGTTGGGGGCATGCAAGATGCAACTAATTGATGTTTCTCTCCTCTCTTTCTCCCTCCCTTCCACTGTCTCTGAAGATAAATAAATAAAATCTTTAAAAAATAAGAGACTCCAATGGTGATATGGCTCAAATTCATTTAAAAAAAAGTAAGACTTCAAATTGTGGAACTCCTAGAAGAAAACATAAGCAGTAAATGCTTTGACATTGCTCTTAGTAATATTTCTTTGGATCTGTCTCTTTAGCCAAGGGACACAGAAGGAAAAAATAAATAAATGGGACTACAAACTAAAAACTTTTGGCACAGCAAAGGAAATCATCAATAAAATAAAAAGACAAACTATGGATTGGGAGAAGATATTCACCAATGATTCATTTGATAAAGGGCTAATATCCAAAACTTTAAAAGAACTCATATAACTTAACATAAAAAACAAACTTTCCAATTAAAAAATTGGCATAGGACCTGAGTACACGGTTCTCCAAAGAGGATGTATATAAGGGGAGATGCCCCCAAATGGAATTTATTCATAAAAAGTTGTATACTTATTCTTACATGTTTAAACTTTAGTCACCTTCAAAGTACTCTCAATTTGATGCAATACATCTATTGAGACATTTTTTCCACTGCTCAAAACAGTTTTTGAACTTGTTGATTTTGATGCCTTTTAGTGCTTCTACCATTTTTTGTTTCACCTCTTCCACATTGGCAAAATGTTTCCTTTTGAGGACTTTTTTCATCTGAGAAAAAAAAGAAGTCACTCAGGGCAATATTGGGTGACTAAGGAGGGTAGGGCACGGGGTCATACCATTTTTGGTCAAAAACTGCTGAATATTTTTGGTCAAAAACTGCTGAACACTCAGTGCTGTGTGGGCAGGTGTGCCTGTAAATCACCCATCATGAAATGGACAAATGCATTGAAAGGATCTTCAAAAAAAAGTTCACTGAAGCTGAACACAGCCTTTCATAACAATGCCAGCTGGTACACTGATACAGATGTAGTCCTAGAAGACTCACCTAATGGGGGAAGCCTATACTATAAGGGACCCACCTCCAGAAGATAATTTTAGGTTTTTTGGGTCCCACCCTTGTAGATGGACAGAAAAATTATGAAAAAATGTATAATGTTAAAGAAATGCAAATGTAAACCACAATGAGATATCACCTTACACCTGTCACAATGAATTCCATGAACAAATCAACAAACAAGTGTTGATGGAGATCTGGAAACTCTTGAGCACTGTTGGGGGGATCACACATTGCAAAACAGTATAGAGATTCCTCACAGTTTTAAAAATAGAATTACCTTATGACCCAGCAATTCTACTTCTGAATACTTATCTGAAGAAGTACAAAACATTAATTCAAGAAGATGTATGCCTCCCTATGCTTAGTGTCCATCAATAGACAAGTGGATAAAGAAGAGTGGTTCATACTCATATATACAATGGAATATTACTCGGCCATAAAAAATAAAATCATGGGAACCAACCATATGGGGAAAATATATTTTCAGATGACACTTTGGACAAGAATTTGATCTCCAAAATATATAAAGAACTCACATGACTCCACTCCAGGAAGACAAAAACCCAATTAAAAAATGGGCAAAGGACCTAAACAGACACTTCTCCAATGAGGACATACTGAGGGCCCAGAAACATATGAAAAGATGCTCGGCATTGTTAGCCATCAGAAAGATGCAAATTAAAACCACAGTGAGATACCACTTCACACTGGTCAGAATGGCCATCATAACAAAGCAACAAACAAGTACCGGTGAGGTTGTAGAGAAGGGAACCCTAGTGCACTGTTGGTAGGAATGCAGATGGGTGCAGCCACTATGGGAAACAGTACGGAATTTCCTCAAAAAACTAAAAATGGAACTGCCTTTTGACCTGGCAATTCCACTGCTGAGATTATACCCTAAGAATCTTGAAACACTAATTCAAAAGAACTTATGCACTCCAATGTTCATAGAAGCACAATTTAAAATAGCCAAGTACTGGAAGCAACCCAGGTGCCCACCAGTAAATGAGTGGATCAAAAACTATGGTGCATTTACACAATGAAATATTACGCAGCAGAAAAAAGGAGCTCCTACCCTTTGTGACAGCATGGATGAGTCTAGAAAGCATTATGCTCAGTGAAATAAGGCAAGTGGCAAAAGACAAATACCATATGATCTCACCTTTAAGTAGTACCTAATGAACAAAACAAATATGCAAGCAAAATATAACCAGAGACATGGAAATACAGAACAAACTGACAAAAACCAGAGGGGAGATGGGAGAGGGATAATGGGGGAAAATAGGGGAAAGGTCATCAAGGAGCATGTGTAAAGGACACATGGACAAAGCCAAAGGGGGTAGGATTGAGGGTAGGAGTGGGGATGCATGGTGCAGGGGGGAATGGTGGGGGGAAAATGGAGACAACTATACTTGCATTTAAATAAAAGAAAAAAATGAAAACAAAATATTTGCAACAACTTGGATGAACGTAGACGATATTAAGCTAAGTGAAATAAGCCATCCAGAGGAAGACAAATACCATAAGATTTCACTTATATGTGGAATGTAAAAAATAAAATAAGGGAACAAACAACAGAACCAGCCTCATAGACACAGAGAAAAAAAACTGATGTTTGCCAGAGGGAAGGAGAGGTTGTAGGGTTGGGTGAAAAAGGTGAAGGGATTAAGAAATACAAAATGGCAGTTACAAAACAGTCACAGGGATATAATGTACAGCATAAGAAATATAGTCAATAACATTATAACAACTGCGTATGGTGTCAGATGGGCACTAGATTTACAGGGAGATCACTTTGTAAAGTATATAAATGTATAGCCATTATGCTGTACATCTGAAATGAATATAATGTTTATAATATTAAATGTTAACTTTGAAAAAAATTAAAAAGAAAAAACTCAAAAAGTTTTAAAAAGTTAAAGTTTTTTTGGTGAAAAGTTACAGTAAGCTAAGGTTAATTTATTATTTATTATTGAAGAAAAACATTTATTATAAATTTAGTGTAGATTAAGTGTACAGTGTTCATAAAGCCTACAGCATGCAGTAATGTTCTAGACCTTTACATTCACTCACCACTCATTCACTGACCCACCCAGAGTAATGTCCTGTCCTACAAGGTCCATTCATGATAAGTTTCCTATACAGGTGTACCATTTTTTGAAATCTTTTATATTGTATATTTTAAAGATTTTATTTATTTATTTTCAGAGAGAAGGGAAGGGAAAGAGAAAGAGAGGGAGAGAAATATCAATGTGTAGTTGCCTCTTGCATGCCCCCTACTGGGGATCTGGCCCAGAACCCAGGCATGTGCCCTGACTGGGGATCAAAATGGAGACCCTCTGGTTCACAACTCTTGCTCAATCCACTGAGCTACACCAGCCAGGGCTATATTGTATCTTTACTGTACCTTTTCTGTGTTTAGATACACAAATACTTACCATTGTGTTACAACTGCCCATAGCATTCAGTACAGTAATAGGTTTATACCCCAGGAGCAATAGGTTATACCATATATCCTAATGTGTAGTAGGCTAGACCATCTAGGTTTGTGTAAGTGCACACTACAATGTTCATGCAATGACAAAATTGGCTAACAGTGCATTTCTCAGAACTTATCCCCATTGTTAAGCAATGTATAACTGTATTTCCAGTTTACACATGGGCATATTGAGTGAACTGACTTGATAAAGTTACAAAGCTAGTAATGGTGAAGACATGATTTAAATCCAAGTCTGGTCTGTCTTCTATGTTTTGGATTAATATTAAAACCCTAAAGTGAGACTAACAGTTTCTTTTGTAAAATGCTACACATTATGGATAGACAAAGAGATCATGATGAAGAAAAAATGATAAGAGAGATAAACTCTTACTTTTTACCTTCTCTATATAACTTGTGCTTTCTTCTTCATCAATGATAGACTCTGAAAGGTCTATGAAAGGGGTATTACAATAACGAAAGTGTAAAAATAATTGCTGGCTCTGAGCTCTCAGCTATTCAAATAATGTAGCACAGAGCTCCTATGTCCTTCACTACCTTTTCTGGGCTCTTTGAAGACCCACATTGTCTTTGGTGTTCATTGACATTCTCACAGGGCCACCATAAGCACTGTTCTACCTGTTCCACAGCTCCTAGTAGTGAAGCTGGGCACTGAACAGGAGATGAGCAGAGTAAATAAAAATAATACAATGGGTGAAGGACAATAATACAAATGAGTGAAGGACAGAAATTCTAGTGGGAAATGTTGAATCTTTTGTAGTAATGTCTTTGATAACATATTCCATCCTTAATATCCTGTTGATGAAAAGACTCAGTAAAAGCTATAGTTTGCATAAGTGGATTAGTTAGGACAAAAATAGCAAATTCAAATATTTTAGGAGTGAGACAGATTATGCAAATGAGAGTAGCAAGTAGAACCAATGGAGAATGGTAGAGACTGTGGCAAAATGAGGAGTCCAAGGCAAAATTTACTTATACACATCAAATGTTAGGCATCAGAATTTTTCCCACAGTTCAGTGCTTGTTACTTTAGCATTAAGGAAACTCAAAGAAGTGCTGAGCATGGCTGTCAGGTAGGTGGGAGATGGTCATGAAGATAGTGAGCAGAACAGAACTTGGGCAAAGAGAGATGAAAGAGGCAAATGAAACCAGAGTGTCACATGAATAAGCTCCTAGGCAAGAAAGATAAGACCTTCAGAAATAGGCACTGGTCCTTAAACTGCTTTATTTGATGCACAGAGAGAAACTTATTTCATTTCTGAAAGAGAGGGATGGAGAAAATTACCACTGGGCTACCCCCAAATCATCAGTAAAATCTATCAAGCTTACCCCATTCCCACTGTGGGTTGATTTCCTTTGGAGCCAGCAAGGGTCTGAGTATAGTGCATAGGGTGATGCCATGCAGCATCCACAGGGGCTCTGAACTCTGTAGAAATGCAATGGGAGGTTTTAGGTCTTCCCGACTTGTGGGATTGGCTGAGGTCCAAGCCAATAATGGCTACATCTCTAAGGTGAATGGCCAACATCTGGGCTACATTTATAATCCCAATGTTCCAAGGAGATGGAAGAGTAAGTTATGCAGATGCTGAGTGAGGGACCCTCAGAAGGGCACCTGTGCAATGCACTTAAAAGCATTCTCCCTCTCTGACAACAAGACAGTCAGCATGGGGAAGCTCAGGCCCATCCACTGTGTCCCACCTCAGGGAGTGTTTCCTTCCCTGGGAGATTTGGATGACTGGGGATCTGCCTGCATCCTCCAGGACTTTCCCTATGTGTACACTGGCTGGTGAGTGAAGTACATGCAAAACCAGATGCCTGGGAAATGAGAGAAAGTGTATAGCAGGAAACCTAAATGGCCTAGAGTTGTCCTCAAGAAGTCAAATCAGCTCAGTGTAGAAATCATTTGTCATGGCCCTGTGGGAGAATACAGAAGACAGCATTTCAGGAAAGTAGGAGGTCAGAGGAGGGAAACAGATTGAGGATAATGAGGAAGAGAAGGAAGAGGAGGAAGTTGAGGAGGTGGATGAGGAGGGGAGGGAGAGGGAGAGAGAGAGAGAGAGATTAACGAGTTGGATTATACTGGGTTTTGGAACCTTGATTCTTGCACTATTGAATACCTTGCATACTTCCAGGGGCCATGTTCCCTCTCTCCTTGTACTTACACCCAGGAGATAGCTCCTTACAAGTCTCAGCTTCCTGGCTGGGAGGGAGTTCTGCCTTTTCCAGCTGATCTCACTTAGGTGGCAGGTCAGTTGGGGGGGCTATGCATGAATTTAAGAAACCGTATGTTTGTTTTGCACTATAGTTCTTAAATGTGGACAATATGGTACTTCAATTCCCACCATTTTTTAAAGTGGTGACAATCCTTGGAGAAGGAGTGTTTTAACTGGCACCTGTAAACTTCTGAGAGATGTACATATATACAAAGATGTTAAAGGTCCAAGTTTCAGCATTAGTATGCATTATTTGCTGTAATTCAGAAACATCTGAAATGTTGGTTGGGCTGGTTATGTTATCTGCAAGGGGTCTATTCGCATGCCAGACAGAGGAGGCTCCTGGGAAATAACTCACCATAAATGCAGAAAGAATGTAGCAGATAGGCTTGTTCCAATAGTAAAGCTTCCCTGTGGGGTTGGGGGGCAATGTTTGTATTTACATCATAAGAGTCTTCACTATCTTAAGTTTGGAAACAAAGGAGAGGTATTAATCCTTAAGGGAAAAATTTTGCTAAGCAAATGTGAGCTATTTTCAAAAAGAAAGTTGGCAAGATATTTATACATAAGGATCGACACCAGAAGAGCCAGTGATCAACTGTAACTCCAAAGAGCCAAAGAATCCTCCCCAAATGGATGTAGGATGCACTGTGACTTCATAGCACTGAGGATACCCAAAAACATGGTGGACTGAAGTCATGACCTTCTAATAGGCAGCCCTGTGATGGGCAACTGAAGCAAAGGTGACAGTCCTGCATTTACAGGAGGGGACTAGCACAAAAGAGAAAGAAAATGGTGGCTATCATTTTAGGCTTTTTATAGGGGACATGGGCGATGTGTTAATTGTGCACCTGGTGTGTAACTATTCCTCTTGCCTTGGCAAGAGAAGTATTGAATCCCCTTGGACAAGGCAATTATTTTCTGGGAGTGTGAACAGTAAGGTTGATTATGTAAAATACAGCTACCTCTGACTACCTTCCTTGGTTGCCTAATGAAAGTTTGTATATAGGTGAATGAAGCCTAGCTGAAACACAGAAACAGAGCTCAGGAGGCATTGTTTGAGCCCCTGGATCTTGCTTTGCCTGCAGCTTGCCTACACACTGCTGGACTTCTCAGTCAAAAAACAAAATAAAACGAAACAAAACAAAACAATACTTCTCCCCCCTTTATATTTAACTTAAGCTAATTTGATTTGGAATTTTGTCACTTGCGGCTGGGAGTTTATCAGTACACATTAATTATCCTCTTGGGATTTCCCAATAATTAATTGGGGGCTACTGTGCGGGAAGACGGAAGAGCTGCAATGGTAAGTGAAGGCAAGAAGAGTCATTATGTATTGTACACATAAGGGGGTAAAATATGCAGAAGAGTGTGTGATGTTGGTTCTCAGGTTAAACTTTGTCCTCTCAGTTGCAGATCTCTCATTCTCCTCTATCTCTTTCAGTGTTGTTATGGGTTGAATTGTGTCTCCACCTCTCAAAAATAGACATGTTGAAGCTTTAACTCCTGGTACCTCAGAATGTGATCTGATTTACAAACAGGTTGTTGCCTATGTATTTAGTTAAGATGAGGTTATACTGGAGTAGAGTGAGCTTCTAAGCCAATATGACTGGGGCACTTAAGAGGAGAAATAGACAAAAGGAGAATGCTATATGACTACAGAGGCATAGATTGGAATGAATCAGCTGCAAGGCAAGAAATATTGACAGACACCACCAGAAGTTGGGAAAAGACAAGGAAAGATCTTTCCTTAGAGGTTTCAGAGGGAGAATGGCCCTGCTGAGACCTTGATTTTGGTCTCCTAGCCTCCAGAACTGTGAGGCAATAGGTTTCTGTTGTTTTATGTCACACAGTTTGTGGCAGCCCTAAGAAACTAATACAAGTATCTTCATGTCTCCCACTTCATCTACTTTGTTGCTAAAAAAAAAAAAAGTCTTATAAGCTTAATCATTTTGAGGATTCACTATATTAAAATTTCCTAGGAGATTTGCATGTGAGAAGAGAACTGATGAGACATGGCAATAAATGAATCCATAGTGGTGGAATTTTAGATATAGAGGGAGGGCAATCTCAGAGCCCTGTAAGTCTGTAAGTGTCCTTTATAATTATAAGAGACGTTTCAATATTGAGTTTCAGGGTGACTTTGGTATTTTTAGAGATGTATCAGGAACCATTGGAGAAAAGGGGTGAGTGACAAGAGAAAGGCTAGGGGGCTGTGCTCTGAGACCTCACTCCAGATGCAATCTGAGTAGCTGTCTTTTATGTTTTGTGATTCCATGTAATATTTTGTTGGGAAAAAAGAGTTCATGTGTTAAAATGGATTGACATTATTTAATTCACACTAAAGTAAACCATGTTTTTTTCCTTTTGTTATTTCTGCAAAATGTGCCACTTACATATATGTTTACCACTAAAGCAGAGAGCTGTTAGTTTCTGTCATGAATCTAGGGTGAGGAAATAGGGACATACAGTAGACAACAGCATTATGCCCCCTCTTTTGTTTTTAGCTATTTTGATGGGCAGGGGGACAGATTAGCTGTTTTTTTCTTTATTGTTCTCTTTTTAAAACTGATAATCAAGATCTTCACGATCCAAAATCTGCTATTGGACATTTTTAAGTAAAATTCAAAATACTGAGTTTATTCAAGTTGTTGATTTATTGGCTGTCTTTTTACTTACTGTTTGCCATTGGGTAAACAGAGGATGCTATCAGGATGTATTATTTGCATTTGATTGAGGCAGAAGCAGTACTTGAATACAAATTTGTGGCTGATGCTGGGAGAATATATGTGGGAAAAAGTGGATTTTAGTTCTCTGCAATTGCAAAAGTATAATAACAGTTGTTACACATTTGTGTTTCTTTACACTTACACATGCATTATCTCATTGGAAACTCATACCTGTGAAGGATGCAGCCTGGTTTTCCTATCATCATCCCACAGCTGGGGTCAGGGAATCAATCCTTCCCAGCTGGAGGCCACTTAGTAAGGGGAAGGTGGGACCACCACCCATGTATCTTGAGACCCTTGTTTTGTACAATAAGTGGTGAGTTTCTTTTCTCTTTCTTTCTTCCTTCTCCTCCTTCTTCTTTTTCAAAGAGGGGTGAGGTAAAGAGATAAGTCTTAAATATGTAAAAAGGACCTTCAGGCTTACTTTATCTCCACCACTTCTACCATAAAAGCTTAAGTCAGAACCTGCTTTGGTTGGGCATTTGAGATAAGGAACTGGTCCTAGGAAAGGAATAGGGAATACCACCATCAATTCCATTAAGAAAATTTCCCAGTTAAACATGTGAATCTTAAAATGCTCTCCAAATCTTCCTAGCTAATCTTTCATCCACCCACTCTCTTACCTTCAATCAAGAAGCTCAACCAGTCAACACAAGTACACCCAGAGCCCCCAGCCCTGCTGGAGAAGGGTGTGGGGGCAGGTGAGTAGACGCTGTTAATCCCAGGAGAATGGATTTGGGAATGCCACGAGAGTTTTCTTTTCCTTCTTTGTCTTCCTTTGACTCCTCCCCGCTCCCTCCTCATGCAAACTCCGTTTTTAAGTTAAAGTTACATTTCCAAACTGGGTACATTGAAAGGGAACAGATGAATGTGGACTGCCTGGTTGAGGAAGGAGGAAAAAGGTTTTTACTAGTACGGACCGCTAAAAAATAAATCAGGGACAGAGAAACTTTGTAGCTCAGGGAAAAAAAAAAACACCACGTTAGAGTCCAGGCTCCAAACCCGGGGTCTTTGTGTGTGTGTGTGTGTGTGTGTGTGTGTGTGTGTGTGTGTGTGTGTTTAATAAAGTAGCCCAAGGGGACAAGCAGGCTGTGTAAATGGGAGTTTCCACTTCCCAGATTTTGGCTCCAAGAGCAGATGAGTCGGACGGAGAGGAAATCCTAGAGCTTCCAAAAGCATCCTCTGGTGCTGAAAAGGAGTTTCAGGGTTGGCTTGGGGAAATGTAAAAGTAGAGGGGGAGCCAATGGGGGGTGTGCTCAGAGAGGCCTTAAAAAATAAAGGGGACACAAACTGTGAGCGAGGGAAAGGGAAGCAGAGAGGCAGCGTGTGAAGCGAAGGGAACAAGCAGGATGTAGCTCGCGCCCGCGGGACGCTGGGGTGGGAGCCCGCGAGGGCGCCCAGAGCGAAGGCGGGGAGGATGGCCGTGACATCATGCCCGGGCCCCCTTCTCCTCGCCCGGTGGGTGGGGCCTCGGCGCGCCCAGCGGGCGCAGGGTCAAGGAGGGGGAAGAGGAGGAGCAGGCCTGAATGTGTCTCTGTGAGGACCGGAGGGAGGCGAAGGCCGAGGAGACGGAGGAGGCGGGCGGGGGGGCGGGGGTGGTGGGGAAAGAGGGAGCGCGCGTGGCTCTGGGTGCCCGGCCCCCCCTGCCCTGAACTCGCGCGGCGCCCCGCCTCCTCGCCAGCACCATCCGCATCGCAGCTGAGATCCGCTCCGGACGTGGGGAGAAGGCACGGCTTGAAGGAGCGAGAAAGCAAAAGTAAGGCGAGCTACACTCCCAAGTTTTTCCAACTTCGCCCCCTGCGGCGGCAGGCATCCAGCAGCTCTGCGCTTACCCACCACGTAGGAGAGTGGCGGAAAGAAAAGGGACCGGGAGGGGTATGGGCGAAGGGAAAGGGAGAGCGAGGGTGAGGAGAGAGTCCCCCAACATCTGTTAAAACTTGGGGAGGGGAACACAAGCTGGGGGAGGAGGAAGAGGAGAGCAGGGAAGGAGGGAGCGTGAGGGAGGGACGCGCAGAACCAAGGGACAACTTTTCCACCGCGTGAGTTGAGCGGGCTGCGCTGGGCCCCGGACAGGGGGCTCCATCACCGGCGCGGGTCTCCTGGCCGAGATGGGACTTTCTTCGAGAAAGTCGATTGGATACCAGGAGAGGCGTACGGTGGGGTTTTCTTTCTTTTTCTCCTCCCTCCCGTGGGTTAACCAAATCAGAACTGTCACTCAGGGCCTGTGAGTCAGAAGGTATCGGATTACACGATCCTTGAAACCGCTGCCGGAGCTCCAAGAGCGGGAGGGAGCGGGTTGGGGCTGCGCCACCGGCGCGCTTGCACACTCCCGGTCGCGCACACTCACCGCCCCGACTTGCTCTACCCGCGGCCGCCCGCGCCGCACTATGCCAGCGGCTGGCGCTCCCTGCGCCCAGCTCCGTCGCTTGCTGTAGCCGGAGCAACTCGCGCCTGGTGGAGCTGGGAGCCGTTCGCCTGCTTTCCGGACGCAGGTCTGTGGGAAGTTAAGGGACTTGACAGCAGCCGCCACAGCTGCCGCAGGTATGTCCCGCCCGAAGTTCTTTGTTTCGCTGGCCCCGCACGGGGCAGCCGGCTTCTTTGGCCGCGCCAGCGCTACCAGGTCTAGAGGGGGGTCCCCAGTGGGGGGGAACAGGAAGTGAAAATAGCTGTCAGAGGCGCCCAGCTTTAAAGAGCAACGGTTAAGGTGTCAGAGAAAGGCTTTCATTTGCCGCTTCCTCCTTGAAGCTCCTTTTCCAAGTGTCTGGCCCCTCGGCCTTCCGGAGACGCACTGGAGAATTGCATATCCCAGAGGGGGACGAAGTTTGCAGCAGCGGCGACGGCGACCCTCACCCCCCCCCCCCACTTAAAGGGTGTAAATGAACTACATTAGACCCAAAGCTGGGGCGCCTGCCTGCGCACTGTTGCATCCCCCTCGGGTGCCGGGCGCGGCGAGTGACTGTCGGGTGGCTGGCGGGTCCGCGCGGGACTTGCTGCTTTGCGGCTTCCTCCAGCCTGCGCCTCCTTTCGGAGGGCGGGGGAGCGGTGTGCTCTCTGGGAGAGACGCGCCTCCAAAGTAATAGAGGAAAAGTGAAAGTTGTACCATCTGTGTATGGTTTGGGATTCTTTAATTTCTTTTCCTTTTTAGGGACAGTACACACACACGCTCAAAGAAAACAGGTAAACGAGTTAGAAGCTGCAGGGAGTAAGTGCGGGGGTTGTGGGTAACGGTGGCCCCTGCAATAATCACTTAGGCTGCATTTTCGCAGAGCAGAGTTGTGTATGAACCACTTTTTAGTGGACATTTACTTTCCTGAGGGAAAATAGGCCGGAGAAGGGGAAGAGGGAGCAAATATTCACCCCAAACTTGGAGACTTTGTGAAGCACTTTTAAACAGATTGCCAGATGCCAAAGCACTGCTGTACACCCGGGCCTTTTATCCTTCCCTGAACTTTGTGCTCCTATAGCTGATTGCACCTGCTTCTGGAGATGCCCTAGAGATGAACCTAGCCTTTCTTTGCTGACTCCTTGTAGCAAGAGGCTTAAGGAGGCATCCTCTTTGCAGTTCTCCTGCCCCGAACTTTTCATCTCCCTGGTTTGCAGTGCCGAGTAGATTCTGGCCTTGGGCACAGAGCTTGTGGCCCTCTGCCAGTTTATATGCACATTTATTTATGTAAAACATTTTCTCCCAGCTCTTTGCCAGCTGTTCCACATTTTCCAGCTGCCATTTCTGTTTGAAATGATGGGCTGTCCGCATCTCCAAGTAAAAGAGCTCTTTAGTCAGAGGTTTGGGGACACAAAACATAATTTTTCCTTCCATCTTCTAAATTATTCTGGCTGGGTTAATGATCAAATTAACTTGAGAGAGATTAACAGGAGAAAATGTCCAAATTTATTACAGATGTATTTACAGGGTTGCCTTAAGAAAGATAGGAGACTCAAGGAGTCCTTAGATAGTTGGAGTTTATATGGCATTCTGTACAAAAGAGGGGGAGGCGGGGGTCTGGGATTTCAAAGGGAAAGTAGGCAATTTATAGGTAGATGAGAAAAAGCAAACATATGGTAAACAAATTCTTGCTGGGCCACCCAGAAACAATTGTACATAGAGGGATGTCCAAAAAACACACTTTGCTGTATTTCTCCCAGTCTGCTGCATTTAATTTATGATTCTATGGTGATGTTCCATCCTTTAAACAGTTTTCTTTTTTCTGTCTGAATTCGTTTAGGCAGGTAAATGGGAGGGCCTAAAGTTGTGAGTCTTTCATTTCTTAGTAACCAACCTAAAAATCGGTATCTCAAAAGGCATATTTTGTGATGGCAAAACTTTGGTTCCTCACAGTGTGATGGAGGGCCAACCACTGTGCAAAGGTAGTGCTCATTAGCCTGACTGGTATTATTAATTCTAAAAAAACACCTTCTGCTCTCATTTTCCTTTCCTCCTCTCTAATTCATCTTTCCAGAGCACTTTGCTGGAAATTCACAATAATTAGGCTTTCCCCCCACATGTGATTTTGTACAGAATCTGGATGAGGCAGTTTTTTAGATTCCTGAAATATGTGTCTGGAATAAGACACAAATAAAGAAATAAGAAATAAATTAACTTTTAAAAAGAGTTCCAACTTGAGTAGGCTGGGCAAGGCTGGTGGGGGGGGTGCTCTGCCTTGGCCAACAGTAATGATTTCATTTTAGCCTGTTTAAAGCAGGAACTATTCATTCTTCCCGTGTTACACTTATTGTGTTGTTTGAGTCTTAGCATTTTAGAGACTGAAATCGTTGAGAATTGGCCTAAAGTATTAATTTTGAGTATTTATGTAATTGCTCTGTAATTTGAATAGGTGCCTTATTGATTGATTCCTGTAATTATTTCATTTAGGTTTTAAATTAAAAATTAATAATAGTCTGACAGTTTCTTAATTACATGTGTCAAGATTATTTTGAAAGGAAAATGCTGTTTTATAGGAGTGAAATAACCTCAAAATCTCTTCATTTTTTTCCTAAAGCATAACAGTATTTCAGTTGTGGGGATATACTTAGGCAGTGGTGATCAGTCTTAATGTAAACTGTATGAAGTATCTAAGGAATTTGTTTATGTTAGGAAATACTGGTCTTAACAGCCTGGTGAATAAACACTTTGGCCAGTTAGACTATAGTCAGACCTAAAACAAATATGAAAAAACATACAAATTAGTTGTAACAGCATATTTACAGAGAGAAGATAATTTATATTATAGAAAAAGCTATTTAATTAAAAACTCCCTGCTTAAGGGGATCTCCTTTCAGGGTATATAATTCTTAAAGTCAGCCTAGGGAAGCTTTGGTTTAAGATGCCTTAATGATTCTAATGTGAGAGGTGTCTTGTGAAACACTTTAAAAGGTATAGATTATATTATTATTCATAAGTAGTTGGTCCAATTCGGATTCCTACCAATTCCTGGTATCTTTCATGTGTTTGTATTCCTTGATTGAAGACTGGGATAAACACATTTTGTTGTATGACTGGTTTGCAAAGAACTACACACAGAAATGATGAGAAAATGAGTACTGGTGAAAAATGGCTCTGCTGAGTTATTGCATTAGTTAATTAATGAATCATTAATTTATCAGTTTGATGCCCATGCCTAAAAGTTGAACTTTCCTTTGTTTCTAGGCCAGTTTTCTTAATTACCTGAATGCTGTAGGGGTTCAGACTTCTGTGCTGACCTAGTCAGAGGTCCTTCCTTTTCTGTAAGGTATCTTACTAAGATCCTCCACCCCTCTTTTTTCCAAGACAAGGTTTGGGAGTTTATGAAAGGAAACAATTTAGTGGTCATTATTCCATGTACTCACTTAATATGGACAGTAATTTACTAGAAAAAAAAAACAGTCTCGAAGGAAAAGTGAATCAATGAGTTATGAAATCCTCAAGAAAACCTTAGCAATGGAATGTTAATGCTTTTAGACTATAGTAGATTATCTTAAAAGTCAGACTTTTCTTTATGCAATTGTTGTAAATCCCCAGCTGAAGAATTCTTTGAAGGAGGTGTTAGTTTTGCTGGCATTCCTATTCTATAGTCAATCTGATTTGTTTTGGAAGATTCAAGAAATTTTCTGCCAACTTATATATGAGAGGCAATTAAAATGCAGAGAAGACTATAGAGGAAATGTGTGCGTATTTAATGTGTTAAGCAAAAGATTCCACTCTAATAATGACTTCACGTTGTCTTTTAATTAAAGTCTAGTAGAAGATGCTGTCCTTCACTTTGTGTTGTAATTTTTCTAGATTAAAAAATGATTTGTTCTAGTTTCAAAGCAAATAAAGGGAGACAGCATAAACAACAGGGCAGGAGTACTGCAAACTTTTTCAAGTACTTTCAGTGTGTTTTTTCATTTTTACTTTTATTTGACGGGCCTGTGAAATAGAGCTGTAGACTGGTGAAGACTTTAAATGAAATTTCACACTTTGATGATTTTTTTTAAACTTTGATATATTGACAGCAAAAGGAGCTGCAAAGCTTTTATATAATTTGAGCAGTAATGCCAAGCAGCAGTCAAATGTCTCTATGCATTTGTGTTTAACTGCAGAAGAAAAACATGTCCATGGGCAGTAGAGGTTCTTATCAACCCCTTAATCCCAGATCCCGGCAAACCTTAAGGGCATGCCTCAGATCTTGATGAAATCACTGTAGACTCTCACAGTTTGCAGATTAAATATGCTATGTGTTCCTGGCTCCAACAACAGTTTTATGAGCTCACTAAGCTTCCTGTTTTAAGATCCTTTTCTTAAGTTTTTAGGAGCTGCTAAAGGCAATGCTGTCTGGAGTAAGTGGTATTTGTTAATTTAGAGATGGTTGAAATATTTCATTCTCTCTTTAAAAATTGCCAAAATTATTATTTTTAAATCAATGGGCTAGTTATGTGGGGATGAGGGAGGGAAGCTGTTTGAAAGAAATTAGATGTTAAATGTGTTTGTAAGTGCATTTCATTGCAAACTTTACTTGGCATTGCTGTTGTTTTAAGGCACATTTCCTTTTCTTCGCCCCTTAAAATTAGACTTTTTCCACTTACAAATGCATTGCATTTAAGTACAACATCTCATAATCACTTTTAGTTGTTTTTTTTTTTAAACATGAAAGTATTTTTATGTTTTGTGTGTATGTATATGTATATTGTAACTGGACAAAATGTCCCAGAAAATCTATGGCTCTCTAAAGAAAGTGAATGAACAAGCCATTACATAGTTAATAAGGTGGCATAGGAACATTTCAGCCCCCTCCTGAAAAGGCAGTATTTTATTGAGCTCCACATCTGCATCTGCAGTATCTATAGTTGTGTTCTCCTATATGGTGCTTTTGCATTTTGCATAAGAGTCATAATTAAAAAAGAAAATACTTACATCATAGTCCAATAACATGTCATGTAATTCCCAAGAGAACTAGAGCCAATTTTGTGCTTAAAGGTTATTCAATGAATGAAATTGTGAAAGCCCATTTGTCAAAGTACTGCATGGTTTCTGTTAGTTTTCAATCCCCAAATTCATTGTCTGCCCCAGCCCAGCCATTAGTCATCAGTGTATTAGTGCTGCCTTCAGGCCATGCTGCCCAGCACTTCTTCACACCATTATAGCTTTGAAAGTGTACTCTGTTGACTTGTAGAATTACTGCTCTGATTTCCGCTTGGCTGGGTTTGAGGTAAGTCTCCTCCCTACCTTATAGCTGACTGTAATCCCTGCTTTTTTTTAAATCTCCTTTCCAGAGATTTAGGGGAAAACTTTCTTGAAGGCCCAGTTGGCATCACACTGTGGTTTTGTTGTGGCATGCACTGTACATTTAAATTGTACGTGCAGTAAATTGGATTGATTACTGGCCTGACACAGCTAGTGATTCTTTTCTTCTATGGAGGGTAGGGGAAATGTGTGTGTGTTTGTGTGTGTGTGTGTGTGTGTGTGTGTGTGTGAGAGAGAGAGAGAGAGAGAGAGAGAGAGAAAGAGAGAAATATGGAGGGAAAGGGGAGAGAGAGGAGCATGTTTTAAACATAAGCATTTGATTGTATATTTGAGTAATTTTTATGCAACATAAATAAAGGGAGATAAATGTAATTTTATTTAAACCTGTTCATTGGAATACCTTCAGAATGCAGTATGTTATCTTTTTTCTAAAGATTTTATTTATTTTATGTTTAGAGGGGAAGGGAAGGCGAGAGGGAGAGAAATATCAATGTGTGGTTGCCTCTCATGTATCCCCTGCTGGGAACTGGCTTGCAACCCAGGCATGTGCCCTGACTGGGAATCGAACCACGATTCCTTGGTTTGCAGGCCCACGCTCAATCCACTGAGCTACATGAGCCAGGGTTGCAGTATGTTATCTTATTTGCTTATTTTCATGTGGACATTTTTAGCAATAGACATTTTGACTTTTTTTTGAAAATTACATAAAACACCTAACAATATTCCAGAGTGCTTTACATGATAAACTTCATTTTTACAAAAAAAGAGATGGAATACTCACAATTTAGTTGAACAATAACTCTCAAATTGCAGTAATGAAGGAATGAGGCAGTTAACCCTATTATTGATTTCATTTTGTGATATTTTTAAAAAGAATTTAGACTCAAGAGAGTTATCTGTAAAAACAAACAGTGCCACCCCCCAAAAAAAACCCCAAAAGTTACAACAACAAAAGAGAGTTATCTGTGTGTAGTGAAACCTCAGCCAGCAGCTTAAGAATGAAGCCTTAATGAACTAAGGTGTATGGAAACCTAAATGGTGTGGCCAGAAGTGTGGACTAGGACTAGGCCATGCCATGTTAGGACAACATCTGTTGTTAGAGCTGTGGCTATTCAAATGAAATTGTGTGCCAAAGTGTTTCATTGGGAGGGTATGCAGTTTGGCATAGTTTACGTTGGGATTTTTATGCAGGGTTGGGGGGTGAGGTGAAAAATAAGATAGCTGAAGAATTATGTCTTTGAATAAGCAAAGTTTATAGGCTTAGTGGACTGGAATTAGTTTTTCACTGAATAAGCCTTAATTTTTAATTCTTATATTTGGAAAAATTTGCTTTTTAAAGTGCAAGTAAGTTTCAAGAATCACAAGTTTAAAATTGGGAGGATAAAGTGTTATGAACAAAACAATACATTAATATTTTTGGGGTATCTTTAGTTAAATTTAACACCCAACCAGTATTGTTCTAATATTTGTGATAGTTAAACATAAATTACTCTTCATAGAACATGCACTCTACCTTCTTACGCTTGCTTGTAAAGATACACATGATTCTAGTAGCCAAAAGTTATGGGAAATTCTGTAAGAATCATTTTTAAATTTGGATGTGTGTGTGTTTTTTTTTTCCTGAAAATGTGTGAAAACAGTTCCTGTAAACCTCAGTGAAATGAGACAAGGGACGTCTTTGATTATTTATGACATTTTTGTGATTTTTGTGGGTTTAAGGGAAACACAGTTTTCATGAGTTTAGCTGATACATGGATTGATAACTGACTTATAGATCTAATTTTCTGTCTGAGGATTATCCATCTCCTACATACCTTACAAAAGTGGGGATTCCAGCTTGCTCTACATTATTACACATTCATTAATGGCACTTGCTGTGCATGTTGCTACCTGCTAAGTCTAACCAAAGTACACTCGACTGGTGTTTTACAGTTTAGCAAAACTCAGATGGCTAACGACTGTAAAACAGAGACCTTATACTACCCTCAAATGTTTCTCATAAAGTACTATTGACAGCAGAGAAAGAGTAGCTGATCTTTTTTTAAATACACATAGCAGAAAAGTAAAACTGCTACACAAAATCCTTTGTGATTTTAATTGTAATAACAATGATTACTTCATGTCAAATAAGATTTTCAGTGGTTGTAGTTTAATATATGGGTTCTTTAAAAGTTTTGATGTAGTTACTTTACTGAAACCAAATTACTTAATCCTTAGCCAGGTAATTATTTCCCCTTCAGGTAATTCCATTTGGCAATATGGATCCTGAATACTATTTATCAGAGATTAGGAGCTTCAGAAATGTAGGAAAGATAGAAAACAATAGGCAGCAATAGGCAATTCACTTGGGGAAATCTTTAGGCTACCAAAGATCACTTATGGCAACCTGACTATGTAGTGGCTTTCTTATTTGCAAGTGAGGCTTTAGGCTTTCCTGGTTATGGAGAAAAATCATATATAACGGTAAAATAATTGTACATTTAAAAATAGTATAATTGAAACTTCATGATTATTTTAGTAAGAACTTATGAAGTTGAGCCTTTTTTTTTTCCAGGAAAGAAAGGCAATGCAGATTAGGGAAAGGAGAAAAAAGCCTTAGAAATCTTAGGGACCGTTTGTGTGTCACTGATGTTACGAATATGTAATTGTTTTTAAGTTTAGAAAGATATTTTTAGCAATAGGAAAATCAACCACACTAGACACCTATAAAAGGTCAACTATAATGCATGATTGTATGAAATCCACTGAAATGTTTTAAATTCCCTAAATTTTGTTCATTGAAACTCAGACTATTTCTCACTTTCACAATTTATCCAAAGTTAAAATCAGCATTAGGTTTGTGCTTTTTGATTTTTTAAAAAAAATTCTCTTTCTAAAGGACTTATTTTCTTTAAGAACCAAATTTTAATACTGTAGGAAAGTAAAACTATTTAATAGAAAATTAACCGAAATAGTTTCTCCAAGAGCATCATCTTGAAGTAGCAGTTAATCTGTAATAATAAAGTATGAGAAAAATGTCACTCTTCAGTGATACAGGGGAGGTCCCTCAAATCCTCACACAGGCTGGTGCCTTATGGATTTCAAAAATATTAACACATTAGGGACATCATTCAACTTATAAACATATAGGCAGGTGTAAGTAAATGCAATTTCTTTCAAGGAAAGCCTTATTCCACTTGAACAATAGTTTCCTAGGTTGCAAAGAATAATTTCTTACTGTGCTGATAAAATCTCTGCTGTGCCTACTGGAATGTCTTCTCTTTCTGGTCCCTCATTGGCAGTAGCTGTTTAACCTATCGGAAACTGGTCAGGTTACCATTAATCAGGCTTTTAACTTAGTTGTAGTAAATCTTAAATACATTAAGAAAAGAAAGCAAACAGAATTTTTGCCCAAATTCAGGCAATTTAAAAATAAACCAACTGGACTAGGGAAATAAGTACTCTGCTGTTCACTAAGGATGCATTATCAGTTTATGATTACTGTTTTTATTTCACCTTGGATTAGAAAGTCGTTTTAGACAGTTCAAACAATTTTAAATGTTAGTTTTAGTACTGGTGCTTTCTCTTAAAATTTTTTAAGCAGGATAAAGGAATTCTGTTTCCACGGGGATTCCAGGTTTCACTGCGGAGACCTGCAAGGGGAAAGGTTGATTTTTGCACCTTTCCATAATTTTGGTTTTTCATGCTCTTGATTTACTACCAAAAGCTTCATAGTTAAGGTTGAACTTTGGAACTCCATTGAGGTCCTCCCTCCCTGAGACAAAATGAGATGTATCTGTGCTAGACCCATTCACAGCACCTGAATCTATTTACAGCAGCTAATGAAGAAACAGTACTTGGGGGCCAGGTGAATCGATGGATGGTGAGTTACAAGTTTTGTGAGCGAAGCACACGCCAGTGGTTTCTTGAAGACTTTAAGTGTTCCCAGTGTTTTATTGTAGTGCAACACACAGGGTGTTGCAAAACCTGGAAAGTTGCACCTCTGTATTCAGCTGGTAAAACAGCCTTGCAAATGAAAGCAGGCCTGCTATGGTTAACTAACTGCTGGAAATGCTGCGGGACCCTAATTAGAATATTCCCGTGGAGCAGATAACCAGCCTGATGAAAGTGGTAAGGGGCACTTTTTTGGCCCGTAGAGGTCCTGCCGGGCTCCGATTATTCTGCCCGATTTTGCACTTTCAGGAAGATCGCTGCGGGAATGCGGATGGGAACTGGGTCGGGTGCCGCCCCCGCCCCCTGCACCCCCTGCACTCTCTGCACCCCCTCCATCCTCTCCATCTTAGGACCCGACACCTGCTGTTTTTGAGGAGCCATACCTGTGTTCGCTCTGGCCCTAGGCACGGCCGTGAAAGGAGCAGAGACTCCGCGGCGCGGGGCTTAAGGACGGTGCTACCGACCACAATGCGGAGACCCGATTGCAGGCTTCCGGGTGGGGAGGTGTGGAAGTGGTCAGGGTGTGAAGACCTGGACCTTGGAAAGTTTGAGGGACAACACGTGCAGGAAGCTCAGGTTGGACACGCAGAAGGCCAGCACTGAGAATAAAACTACCCAGTTCCACAGCTTAAGACAAACCATGATTCCAATCGACTTTTTTTGCAAAGATAAAAGTTTGTTTTTTGCAGTGGTAGTGGCAATTCTACAGGTAGCGCCACCTTGGGCTTTTTGTGTTAAATGTCCCCACAAGAATTCTAGAGTTTGGAAAATGTTGCTTTTTTTTTTTTCCACTTGCAAGTGCAGACCTACACTGTAGCATCATCTGTTCAGTGGCATCTGGTCAGTTCAATCCGTAGGAGGTCGAAGCAAGTTCAGATTTATAATTTAGACAGAGAAGACCTAGCTGCAGGCAGGTTGCTATTAGGAGAGGGATTGGGTTTAAAATGGGGTCTGGAAGTCACAGTGCCCAGTTTTTAAACTCCAGGAGATTACAAAAGGTTCAGGGCCAGCTGAGTGGGGAAAAGCCATGACTGCTTTAAGGAAGGAATCTTGAGACTCCAGGCTTTAGCAGGCATACACTATTAGCACAGTTTTCCTTGGTTGCAGTTGTTTAAATATACTCAAGTTGTTGGGACTCACATCGGCTGCAGTTTTTTTTTTTTTTTTCCTCATTAGCATAAAACGTCAAGGGGCATGCCAGCAAATCTTGCATAAAATGTTTCAGTGGTGAAAGGGATTGAAGGGGAACAGTGTGGAGTTGTAAGAAAACGTGGTTTCGAAAATGTCTCATTTCATTCACATCTAAAAATACTTGCATTTCCCTTAGAGAAAAATCTTTGAAGTGAAGCAGAACCGGAAAGTTTTCCTTGATCGTTATATTCTAAAGAAATTGTACTTCATTGTTTAGGGAATTCCAGGTTTTAAAAGTACTATTGTGGGCTATGATCCCAATTATGTATGTCTCAGGATTTCATCAGGAATTTTTACTGGTCACTTCTGTACCTCAGGCTTTTGTATGTCAGCTCATGACTGAGTTTCTCAACTTGGCTTAACATTGTATGAAAAAACCACCACCACGGCTAGAAGCAGATTCTCTTTTCTGCTCACTAACTTAGTGCAGAGTGTTGATGAGGTGTGAGAGTCTAGAATGTTAAAACTTTCTCCTTTGTAACTGACAGGGAAAAAGTAGTGTTTTTATCAGTAAAATAAGCTGATATAATTTATAGGGATATACAGGAAGCAGATGTCTGCTTTGGCAAGTTGCCATTTTTATAGCCCTGTTTTAAACACAAGCCACACTTTTAAATAATTAGTTACTTACTAATGAGATCCAAAAAATAAGTTGTCAAAATAGAAGAAGGAGGTACACTCTTGAGTGACTAAGGGCCTATTTTTTAAAAATTCATTTCAAAGGAGGGGTGAAGGATAGGAATTAGTATTCTCCGCTACCATTAATTAGTGTGATTTCAGTCATTGCCTGGGGCTTTACCTCTTCTCACAGGAGCCCCTCTCTGCGGTGATGAGTATTTGGAGGGTTTATTGCTTTGTTAAAATGAAGTCCTTTGCTTGGGGTAAAAACCAGCAACTTCGAAGACCAAGTTTGTCAAGGAACTTGGGTGAGTTGTCCTTCAGTACTGTTAATTAGCTTCATCTAATAAGGAAGAGACTGACTTCATACCAGGAATTCCATTTCTTCATGGGTTTTTCTGGTCCATTGGCTTGTTTCTGTTGGCAGTTTGAATTTAATAAACTCCATTCATATTCAGCCAATAAAACTTGGTGTTTCGAGGGAAACAAGGATAGTAAATGCCTGTTTATCCAAAATGGTTGAGAACGGAGTGTTTTGACTAATTAAATATTCCTGTTAAAGTTTATAGTTTTTATGTAATTTGCCAGTTTTCAAAGAAACACTGTAGGTATGAAAGATACATGGTTAAACCAATGACATTTAGGATTGAAGATGTTGCAGAGTCTGGGTCATGGGGTCATCACTATACCCTTTATTTACTCAGTATACATTTCTTAGGGGTATGAAGTGCTTGGAAGATAGCTAAGGGCTTGTCCTCATGGAGCTTACTGTCTGCAGGGAGGAGGGACTTTCAGCAAAGATTCCCGACTAGGTGTTCATCATTGTGGTGGGTGTTGGGCTAGGCTCGTGCACACTGTTGGAATTTAGTTGGGGTGCAGTTAACTCATTAGTTTATTCAGTCACCTAAGACTTAAATAGGTATCTATTACATTGGATATATAGTAGTGAACAAAAATGTGTAGAGCAGTTGTCTGCAAGCTTTAGTGAGCCTCATAATCACTAGTGCTGGTTGCATTGCAGGTTCCCTGGTGCCACCTCCAAAATACCAGGGACTGGACCCCACAATCTGAGTGTTTCACAAACTCTGTGGCGGTTTCACAAACTCTTGGTTCCTGTGCCACTCTGATGAACAATGCTGAGGATGGGGATTAATTGATCTTGTGGCATATTTTAAAAATGATATTTAAATCAATTTTGGGTATTAAAAAATTAATCATTCTGAGATTGTTAGAGCTAGAAGAGGCCACTGAAAATTTCTCCCTCAAGGGTTCTTTATCCTGATTCATGGAAACGTTTGGAGGGCCTGTGTTCCCTCTGAAATTAAATGTACACTTTGTGTTTAAGGATATTCTTCTAGGGAGAAGCTCCATAACTTTTAACATATTCTTAAAGAGGACTGCACCCCTCCCCCTCAAGGTTAAGTCCCATTGTTTGATTCTGTCATGTGACAGATGAACAATTCCATTCAGGTAGCCAGAAAAAAGGACTCATGCTGAACTTGTGCAGGGTAGCAGCTCTGAGAAAAGACAAGAGAGGATTGTAGGATTGTGAGTGTGTTGTTTTAATAACTTTGTTCATTTGAAAAATAGAACTTGAATTGAAATGGTCATAAGTTTTAAGAAAGTTTAAAGAAATTAGTTTACCTCATAAATTAGGATTAAGAGGAATATTGCAATTAAGATATTTCAGTGAGAGGAAGCAAAAATCACTGGCTTCTTTACCCAGATTATCCTCTGATTCAGAACTTTGTGTAGGGCTTGGTTTGGAGAAATTGTTGCATTCTCTTTGAAACACCTAATTAATTAAAAACCTTCTCCTGCTTGGAAGGTTGTTCTAATGCCCCTTTCAATAAAGTTGGCCACCTGAAGAGACATTTGTAGATGTGGCTTAAGAGAGTATTGTGTGACACTTGGACTTCACACTGTAAACATAGCTATAAATTGAGATATTTAGACCATTTAATAACAAATGCCTAGTAGGAATTTGGGACAAGTCCCACATTATATACATTGTCCTCTGTTCCTCTTTTGCACATGCAGACATAATTTGACTGGCTTGTTAATCAAACTTTGAGGCATTTTTGCAAGAAAACATGTAGGGAAGGCTCTTTTAGTTTTTGAATTTGCTAAAGCTGTAGGCACCTCCTCAGGTGACAGGCAAAGTGCTTTTGAGTGAGACTTTTTTCCACTCTTATTTGAAGTTGATGGTGCTGTTATGTTATGTAGGTGTTCCTGGTACCAGAGAGCTGAAGTAATGAGAAGGCATCATGGAGGCCCACTCCCACAGCTCCCCGACCACTGAGAAGAAAAAAGTCGAGAGTACTGTAGTGAAATGCTCCACTCGAACAGATGTCAGTGAGAAAGCCGTGGCCTCCAGCACTACTTCCAATGGTGAGCAGCCTGGGGGATTACCAGCAGCCAAACCTACAGTCATTTTTATGTTCTTTGCATTCCTTGTGAATTAAGCATCTGCACCTGGACCAGTGTTTGTTCTATAAGGGACTAAAGAAAGCAAATGGGGGTGAAGTGTGGGGTGGGGTACAAGCAAGGGAGTCCAACCTGCGGCCTGTGGGCTGCATGTAGCCCAGGATAGCTATGGATGTGGCCCAACAGAAAATCATAAAATTTACTTAAAACATTATGAGATTTTTTTTGTTTTCAGTAGAGTTTGTGTATTTAATGTGTGGCCCAAGACAACTCTTCTTTTAGTGTGGCCCAGAGATGCCAAAAGGTTGGACATCCCTGCTGGATGGGCAGGCTTTTGTAATCTCTATTTTGGCACCGAAAAGACATGTTTTCTTCCCAGTTTTCTAATTTGAGATGTACATGTGATAGGTTATTTATTATAGAAAGCTCATGTTTCGGCATTTTGGAAGTCATCTTGCGTAGTCTGGCAGGACTTCAGAATCCTTTCCATTACACATGGAAAGTCCACACTAGTCAAAAAAGTTATTACTACAAAAATATAAAAGTTGCCTTTTCAAAATTAGTGACAGGATTCCTCTACTCCCAACTCTAAGTAGTCTACTTTAAAGGATTTTAGAAGTTGTTAATTGTTGAGCCTCAAGGTAAACATTAGTATCTGAGATACAGGTTTTGCTGTCATCTTATAAAAATTTAATTTACTTAATTTGTGTTCAGAGATATCCTAGAGCCACTGTTTCTATATGCTATATTAATATTTTACATAAAGTGTTGAGAGGCATTTCAATTCAAGCATGGATCATTGAAAATGAATTCCAGAGCCCCTTCTGGAAAAAACAGACTGTATAGGTTAATATTAACCTTCACTTTCTTTTCCCTGCTTTTCCACTGTGTAGGCCCTTATTGCCTTTGCATTTTGTAGAGTTAATAGCGGCCTTGGCCTCCCTGAATTGCACTCTTCTTTTCCACATGCCCTGACTGGCCCGTTCTCCTATTCCTGGACATTGCATATCTGGGCATACTGATTTGCCTGAGCCAACCTGCTACCTTCCTCCCAGTGGGCTTATATTTTATTTATTCCAAGAAAGATTTTTCTTGGTTGATTTATATTTTTCTTACATACAATTGGAGAGTCAGAATCTGCTTTGGGAGGTGACTAGCCCAGAACCATAGACTCTAAGGGCTGAAATCCAGTAAAAATGCTGCACCTTCCTGTTCTGACTGCAGCACTGCCTGAGCTGACATTCTGAGGAGCCTGCCTCTGCTTTCTGTGCCCATCCTTGTCCATGGTGACTATGTGCTGCTCAGGTACCTTCCTTCCATAATGTTGCCAGTGAGTGTTGCTGGCTTGACTAGGTGAAGGGTGGGGCTGGTGTTAAACATGCTGGCTAATGAGTCCTGTTTTGAATTGATCCTTAGGGAGATATATTTATGTCTTCATTAAAATAATGAATTTACACCTTGGCTGGTGTAGCTCAGTGGATTGAGTGTGGGCTGCAAAACAAAGGGTTACCAGTTTGATTCCCAGTCAGGGCACATGCCAGGGTTGCAGGCTAGGTCCCCAGTGGGGGCCATGTGAGAGGCAACCACACACTGATGTTTCTCTCCCTGTCTTTCTCCCTCTCTTCCCCTCTCTCTAAAAATAAATAAATAAAATCTTTTAAAAAAGTAATGAATTTACTTTACATACATATGAAAATGTACCTGTATTTCTCCCTTTATTTTTGGAGCTTATTTTAATTGAGCCAGATATTTGCATTATTTTTTCAATGTGGTTACAGAAAGGCATGATTTCTCCTTTAAAAAAATCATGTGACCTTTAGTTCTTTCTTTTCTTTTTATTTCCTGGAATTTGTAACAGACAAATTCATTATTTTAGAATTAGAATCAGTACATGCTATGTTGCTTATTTGGCAATTTTTATAGCAATTTTAAAGGAATAAGCACTTTCTGTGTATTATGCTTTATGTGAAACATGTGAATGTGTATGAGTGTATGTGGATGTATGTGAGAGAACAGGTGAGAATGAGTGTGAGTTGGTAGAAGACGATGCTGTGGTATGGAGAGCCTCTATGAACCACTGTCCTTTCTGTGAATTTCAGCACGGTAACAACGGTAGTTTGTTTTTGTGAAGGTTCTGCTACTTCTGCCACTCCCACACCCATGCACATGCTCAGGAGGTGCTTGGGGCTGCTGCCTTGGTCTTCAGCCACTTTTTGACTGTGGGTTGCCCTTATGAACACACATCATTCATAAAAGTAGGAATAGAAGTGACCTAACAGGCTTGTGGTAGCCAGGAAGCCACTCAAGAGCATTAGCCAAAGAAGGAGCAGCTATGATTTACAAAGTTAGTCCTACAGTCTGAAATAACTGAACCAAACTCCACTGGCTTCCTACCTTGGCCAGCCTGTGCCCTTGAACCACTCATGCCATTATAAATGTGTGTAAAACCTGTCCATTTTGGGGGCAAACACTCTCATTAGTCAGGTTTGCAGGGCATATGCATAAATGATAGCTGTCCTAGAAGTCCTGGTAATTCTGACCATTTATTTAGTGTTTCTGTTTCTTCTGAGGAATTTATTACTTTTTTATATTGGGATAACATAAAACCTGATTCAAATAAAAGGGAAGTGGAAATGTTGTGTTTAAATATGGATTGCAGGAAAACCAGCAGAGAAATTTAATGATGGGAAAAGTAAAAACAAGAATATAAACTTCTTTCTTGGTGATTACTTTAGGTAGGCAATGCTAATAATTATGATTTTTTTGACAGAGTGCCCTGCACGTTTTGTTTAACTAGTTCATAGTCTCTTCACAGATCCAGAATCATGGTCAGGGGGTGGGATGGCCCAATGTTTTCTTTGTTCTGCAAGCTTCTATCTGGTTGCATGCTTTTCCCTGCAAGCAGAATTGATCACACAGCTAGTACCCGGGCTTTGATCTTGTGCCCCATTTGGGTTTTAGAGCTCATGGGTGGGTGCTTTCAAAGGTTGGCACACTGTGTGTATACTGGCTGTGATTGCTGTGGTCATTGGTCCATTCATCTATTCTGTCTCTGTTTCCCTTTCTCTTTTTTTTCTACAAACATTTCAGAAGTGTTTGGATACCTGTACAGAGGCTATTCACAAAAAGGAAATTAAAATCATTTGGATCCTATAGTAGGTAGTACTGATTGCTGCTGTTTCCAGGGGGTTCTTATGCTTCCTTCACAAAGATCTGAAAGTCAGGAATTTGTAAACGAGCAATGAGTTCAGACCAAGAACCAAACTACTATAATATATTAATTTTCTCTCTTGCCCACAATTTCATGATTAAAATAAAACAAACAAAAATGTTTCATTATTGGTGCTGTTACGTTGACTTAATTAACTTTCTTGGCCATTATGTGCTGCAATTTGTACCTGATTGTGAGCTTTGTACCTGATTGTGAGCCTTCCAGCCAAACCATGCACATTCCACTGCATGTCCTTACAGATCTGTTTTCTTTCTTTTCTCAGCTGAGGATCTACTCCTACAGTAATATTCATATAGAGTTTTGTTTAAACACAAACAACCAAAATGTGTGGTTCAGAAACCTTGAACACCATTTTAAGTAAGCATTTACCTCTTAATCCTGAAATTTAAAATAACACAAATGAAAAATTGTATTCTAAATCTTGTATGAAAAAAACTATTTGATTTTTGTATATAAAGCATTCAGTACTCCTATAGGAACCACAATGTGTGTGATTGATGTGCCGTAGTTAGATTTTAAGCTTTACTGTTATTTATTAAGCATAAATGACAAAAAAAAAAGAAGACATTTGGTTGTCTGAATGTTTTTTAAGTGCAATTGTGATCAAATGATCATTTTTGGAATCTAAAATGGTGTCTTTCACGTATAAAGTGTGCACTTACATATTGTTATTGTTTACTTAGAAAACTGGTAATATGTTAATACTATAAGTGAAATGCCTTAATAATCTGTTTACTTCTGGTATAGATGTTTAAGCTGTATGTTATGTTTTATAAATAATACAGGTTTTTAAATCTACATCTTTCAGTGTTTTAAACATTCTCATTCTATAAAATTTTCTTCAGTGACATGCAAACACTGACTTCAGTTTGAAGTGTTTTGTCTCATTTTTGGCCTATGAATATTTTTCTGAGGGAGTAATTTGATATTTCTTTTTTAAATAAAAATTGTATTTACTTAGAAGCATCCAGAATGTCAACAAAACAGCTGGAACGTTTTTCTGCAATTACAGAGTGGTATTCAGTTAGCAGAACTATCATTTCATACAAGCTGTATCAGAGACATCTGAGGATGAAAAACTATCATTCCCACATATTACTAATTTGTGTCATGTACCAGCAAGAACCTGCTTTAAATTTCTATACCAATTTATAGCCCCCATACTGCAAGCAGAGTTAGCGGCTATTGAAAATACCACAACAGGGCTATCTCAAGACATATTTGATAGTGTGTTAGCTATACAAAAAAAATGCTGTACAGTTTAAAAACAAATCTTATACAGCCTTACATTCAGTTTTTTTTCTTTAAAAGGAGTGAGTCGTATACTGCGGGGGTTATTAAATACTTTATAGACAACAAACTCCACTAGAACCAACTTAGTTGTCATCATCATCATCTTCATCTTTCTTCCCTTCATCTTCTTCATCTTTCTTGTCTTCCTTTCTATCTTTTTCTTGCTTTTTTCAGCCTTAGTGACTCCCTTTTTGCCGCATCAGGTTTTCCTTTAGCTCAGTATGCAGCAGTATCCTTTCCATATTTCTTCTTCTTCATCAGGCTGCTTGTCATCTGCAGCTGTGTGATTGCACATCTCTCCCAGCTACTTTGCAGCATCACCAGTGGATAGGCCAGGGTGCTCACTTTTGATATTTGGTTGATACTCAGAAGAAAAAAAGAAAAAGGCTGAAGGGAGGGGTCTCTTGGGCTCACTGGGATCCTTGAACTTGTTTTTGTTTCCCCTTTAAAGGAGGGATATAAGTTGTCATTTCTCTTTCATAAAGGGCCTAGTCCACCTTTGTCATGTCCTCACATTTTCCTTTCTCTTTAGGGGAGGTGGTCTTCCAGCTCTCTGAGCACTTCTTAGAAAACCTTGAGAAGTTGACTAAAGCATCTGGGTCCTTCTTCTCCTCCTGGCAAGTTAGCATGGAGAAAGCATATGATGACATTTTGTTTCTTGGCTTAGGATCTCCTTTGCCCATGTTTAACTATTTTTCCTCATTGAGCACAGAATCATCCAGTGCCTGCCCGGCTTGCCCTTGCTCAGGTTCTGTCTTTATGGAGAGCGTGTGAGCCTCCTCACTCTCTCTGCAGTGTCTGACATTTCTTACTAACCTACCACTCTGCTTTTAAAAAAGAAAGAAACTAATAATAAATGCATGTAGGCTGTGGTCTTGGAATCTACCTGATCTGACAGTTATTAGGAACATACCTTCAAGTGATAGGCAGCTGAAATGATTATGCTAATGGTGATGCAATATGAAACCAAAATTGGTAGATTCATAATAGAAGGGAAGTTCCCTGTTCGCTTTGATTTATTTCAGAAAGAAAGGCTTGGTTTTTCTCTGCTTAAAAACATTTTTTTTTTGAGTTTTTTATTCATTCATTTTTAGAGAGAGGGGAAGGGAAGGAGAAGGAGAGGGAGAGAAACATCAGTGTGTGGTTGCCTCCCCTGCTCTCCCTACTGGGGATTTGGCCCACAACCCAGGCATGTGTCCTGATTGGGAATCAAACGCATGACTCTTTGGTTCACAGGCCCACACTCAGTCCACTGAGCTACACTAGCCAGGGCTTTTTTGAGGTTTTTAAGGAGAAATGGTATGGATGGTCTGCACATACATAAGGAGATATGTTATTTTTCCCCTTGACTTTTTGGTTACTTCTTGGCCTTGTGATTTGCTTTTAAACTGTCCAATACATAGGTATTGATTGTGATTTCTGTTGGTCTCCAGGCTGGGAGTAAGATGGCTCAGTTTTGTGCAGTTTCCACTGGTAGACAGTAAATTGTGAGTTTTTGGTTATTTGTCCCTTTAGATGTTCAACCCCTATTTTCTTGGCCATGTGTCATTCCCTGACACATGAAGGTGGGATAGAAAGGACTGTCAGATAAAATAAATTTTACATTGTAGGGTACTGGTTAGGAGTACCCACTGGCTTTGGTATCTGAAAGCTTAGGTTGAGTTCTGGCAACACCAAGGGCTAGCTATATGAGCATGGGAAATTAACTTTTCATAGTCTCAGTTTCTTCATCTGTTTACCAAGATAATAGCTCCACCCACTTTATAGATCTCTGGAGGATTAAGTGAGGTAATGCCTACACCATTCTAAAAGCACCTCTCACAGTAAGAGTTTATCAAATAATCAGCCATTGTTATTAGGAAAAATCCTGTGGATAAGTAAAATGTTATGAATCCAAACAAAAGGATTGTGTTTTTTTTGAAACACACATGAGTTTTGAAATTAAGAGATAAATATTTGACAAAACTAATTTTGAATTTGCTGGACTCTGAAAAATATTTCAAGATGTTTCACAAATCCCAATGTGGCCAAGTTTACATATCTTAAGTAAAGAACGAATCAAAAAAAGTTTCTGTACCTTCCCTGTGAATGCCTTCTTAAGCCAGAAAATAGGGAAGACAATTTTAAGAGAATTTATTTTTATTTCTTTAACCTTGAAAACTACTGTTGATTGTATGTTTTTGCATTAGAAACAGCATATACATGTCCCTTGTTATTTTTCTGGAGTAAACAGTTTACTTTCAGGTCAGTGATATCCATTTATAGGGTGGTGTGCTATATTAAAATTAGATTTTATTCTTTTAAAAGGGGATTTTTACATTTTCAAACCAATTAACTAATAATAATCTGATTCTCCTAAGAATCCTGGCTCTCTTGAGCTCCAAACTCATGTGTCCCTGAACCCTGGGAGCCTCTGTATTTTTATTTTAGCTTAGCATATCACCTTTCCTGCAGTCTTGAAACCGCATAGTCACCTTTGACCCCTTGCTCTCATGCTTCCCATGTACAAACCAGTTTTGAGGTCCTGGTAGATTTTCCTCTGTAATTACTGACCCATGTGTCCCTTTAGGCCAGCTACTGCACTGTGGTATTTGACACCTCACCACTTCATGCCTAGACAATTAAAGCGATCTTCTATCCCAGCGATTTTCAATTTTGTTCATCTCATGGCACGTATAAACTAATTGGCAAAAATTCTGCAGGACACCAAAAAATATATTTTTTGGCTGATCTGACAAAAAATATAAATATAAGTTTGATTCATTCATACCAGGTGGCTATTTTTGTGTTGGCTGTTGTCATTTTTTAAAAATTTGACAATCTAAGGGAAGTGCCCCTGAGTAAATAGTCAGGAATTGTATGTTTTAAAAATTCTTGTGGCATGTGGGTTGAAAATTGCTCTTCTATCCAATCACCTTGCCTTTGATCTATGCTTTTTTTTTCATGAGACTTGTTCTTGCCAAATTAATCTTTTTACTGTTTTGCTTATGCCATATCTCTCATTTAGAACCTTCAGTGATTTCCAGCTACTTCTAAAATCTAACCCCATTCTGACTTTTCAATTTGATATGCTACTACTGTGTCCTCCCCCAGTCTCTTTCTCTCTCTATAATTTTGTGTCCTTTTTGGAATTACCTAGTAACAGTAGATTTATTTTTTATTTTTTATTCTATTTAATAAGCTATATTTTGGTGAAGTTTTGGGTTTATAGAAAAAATGAGCAAAAAGTACAGGGTTCATATATACCCCACATCACTCCTACAGAATTTTCTCTATTATGAATGTTTTGCATTAGTGTGATACATTTTTATAATTGATGAGCTAATGTTGATACACTATTATTAACCTAAGTTCCTAGTTTTCATTAGGTTTCACTCACTCCTTGTATTGTGCATTCTGTGGGTTTGACAAATACATAATGTCATGTAGCTACCTGCACTATCATGCAGAATAGTTTCACTGCCTTAAAAATTCCCTGTGCTTCATTTATTCATTCCTCTCTTCCCTATAATGCTTAATTTTTACATTTAGGTTAGACCTTTTTGAGAGTAATACCTGGTTTGTCTTTTCGTGAGGTCATCCCCCACAATTCAGTGTTTTGTCTTGGGAGGGCCTCAGTAGATATTGAATCAGCCTGCAGAGTACACAGGCCTGCCAGAACTTTACTCGGCTCACTGGGGACAAGGGGCATGTGTAGCAATGCAGTAGTGTTGATGTCAGGTTTTGAACCTAGTCCTACCACTTAATTGCTATGCAGTATTGAGTTAATTACTTAACATTTCTGAGGCTGGTACAGTGAGTACCTAAACGTGTTAGCTGTTATTAGTAATAGGAATAGCCTTTATAGGATATAATTTGGCAAGATTTAATTCACTGATATCTTTCATCTCACTCCTTTTAGTATACTATCATTTGTTAATAATCTGTAAATGGTTAAGCTGTGTAATCTGAGAGAGCAGTGGGGTTGGCTAATAGACAGTTCTAAAAATGTGGTGGTCATCAGGATGTAGCTTAACAGGCAAGCCATGAATAGAAGCTGGGATCAAGAAATAGTACCTCAGCACTGGCTGGGTAGCTTACTTGATGAGAGCATTGTCAAGTTGGCCAATATGCCAAGGTTGCCAGTTTGATCCCCAGTCAGGGCACATACAAGAAAAACAAATGAATGCGTATATAAGTAGAACAATGAATTGATGTTTCTCTCTTCTCCCTTCCCTTTTCTCTATCTAAAAATCAATTAAAAAGAAAAAAAAAGAAGAAGCAGTATCTCAAACCACTTAGTCCTGAAATTGGTACCTGTTTAGATCGAAGATTCAGTTGCATTTAGGGTGTGCTTCTTACTCATTGAAGTTTCTGAATGAAATCAGTAATTCTGTGCTAATGAGCTTCCCTTACGGCTTCTTTCTTCTCTTATACATAACTATTGTGTTTCACCTCTAAAAGCTCATTTTTTGGGTCCTTATATAAGTCAGGAATACAAATCAACTCCATCTTGTCAGTTTCCCAAACTTGGAAGTAAAAAGAAGCCACAGCACGATGTGCTCTGCTTGTGGAAACTTTCTGGGTTGCCCTTGATTACATGTGATCATGTGATATGGGCATTTCATATTTCCAGAAACAAACTGGTCAGAATCAGAAATAGCAACTGAAGAGTTGAAGCCTGGGAGCAAAATGGTGCTTGTGGGAGGACAGTCTCCCTCTGAGCAGGTAGCTCTGTGGCCTTCCATCCTTGCACCAAATTGAGCCTCAAGGTGGCAGGGGGAGGGTTGGGGAGAGAGCTTGACTTTCCGGGCAGCCCACACCCTGAACTGCTAGAGAATGCGCGGCTGAGCACTAGAAAACATGAGGGTCCCTGGCAGGACAGGGAAGAAGGGGATGATGATGAAAGCAAAACATCTCCTTTATATGGAAATCTTTCCAAATCTATCAGTTGTAATTCTTATTTAAAAAAATTACAAACAGTCTAATTTACTCTTTTTAGTGAATAGTTCTATGAATTTTGACAAATCCATGAAGTCTTGTAACCAGCACCACAATCAAACAGAATAGTTCTAGCAACCCCAGAATTTCAACAACTGCTTATTTTTTAAACTCAGTGTAGTAACATGTACAGTATGAGTCATCAGTGATATTAGGAAGCATTAGAACTGCAGTTAGTATCTGATTGTATTTGACTTTATATTTATTTTGTATTTTTAAAAAATCATGATTTTTTAGTACTCTTAGCAGAATTATTGTTACTTCTTCCTTTTCTATTTAAATAGTTCCTGTTGCATTGTAGTAGAACTAAAATGTACTTGAACACTGCCTGGAAATATATAACCTAGTGTCTGTGCGAGACTGAGTCTTTTTTGTGTCCAATCAATTGTATTGTTTCCTTTTAGGCTAATTTACAATGCCATTTTATACTTAAAACTACAAGGAAGTCATATTAGTGAGAGCTTTTTGTTGTTGTTGTTTTGCAAGTATGAATTAAGTGCACAAGATGGTTAGAATCAGAACATTTAATGCAGTTCTAACCTAGAAGAACAATATTAAAGGCTTTAAGCCTGCCTGCCTCCCTCCCTCCCTCCCTCTCTCTCTCCCTCTTTTTCTTTCTCAGTTTTTCCCTAACTTCCCTCCCTCCCTTCCTTTTTTTGTAATACCATTCTTTTCTCCTTTACTTTTATAGATAGGACTTCATCTCAGGTAGGGGGATATTTTTATATAAAAGTTATTCCTAGTCTGACTTTGGCTGCTGTTTTTAGGCTGGTAGTTTTTTCTTTCTCACCTCCCCCACCGCTCCCCCACCCTTTCTTTGACTCCTCTCTTCTTGATCTCTTCCCCCCCCCCCGCCCCCGTTTAGTGTTAGAAAGTTGAGTTCCATCCCAATTATTAAATCTTAGGAGACCATTCCCACATGGTTCCGTAAATGGTAGCTCATCCCGCGTTCTTTCATCTCTTCCCCTGCTCTCTGGCTTGACAGTTGAAAAGGTCTGACTGTGCCACACAATGGTTTGATTGGTTTCTCTGGGGGAGACTTTCCCTGCCTCATCATTCGCCAGGCAGGTGGACCAGAAAGTCTCTTGATTCTTTTGTTGCCTTGCAAAGTCTGAGGTCTTTGACTGAATAAATCCGTCGTCATGGGATAATTTACTAAAAAGGAGCCTGAAAGATGTGAGAGAAAAGCCTCACGACTTGGGTGCTGCATTAATGAAATAACGGGGCCTTGGAGTTTGCAATTGAAAAATCACCAGGAATGCAATGGGTGGAGACAGACTTCTTTTATTTCCCATAATAAACTTTTAGTTCTATCATTTAAAGCATGCGTGTCCCTTTGCTCACTGGCTGGCCTGAGTGTGTTTGCATTTGTATCCATGTTTAAGGGGACAGTCCCATCCAGCTGTATGCTGTATGGGCACTGCATCTAGTTAGTCATTAGATTATTACTAGTGGATGGAAAGAATTCCATATGACAGGACTAAGGTTGAGTTAACACAGGACGAAAAGTAATTTACAGATAGGCTGTCCCCAGCCATCTTTGTAGCCCCTGATAAGGTTTCATTTCAGAATGGATAGGCGACATTTCCACTTACGGGCCTATTCTGTGACACCTGTGATAACAGCTTCTGGATCCTAATTGAAATTGGTTTCAAAATGGATTTTCACTTTTCTCTGTCTGTGGAAAATATTGAATGGACTCAGAGCTGCCACAGAGAACCCTGGACCTTGGAAAATGGAGCAGGAAGCTAGGATCATCTTTCATAACAGTGTCGATGATATGACAGTTTTGTTATCTGTCTTATTAATGAAATCATTGATCACCTGATGAGGAAGATAATGAACTAAGTTTCACCAGTCTTCACAAAGCTCATTTAGATTTTGTATTACAAATAAGGAGGGGGAAACTCCAAACACCAGTGGAACTAAAGTAGTAAAGGTCAATAAAAACTTTTCATTCCCAAAGTGACCATTTCATATCAGAACATTGTGAGTGATTGCTGCCTAAGTGTTTTAAAATTATCAAAACCAACATTATAATCAAGGACTATCTTTTTTGGTCATGTAGCACTTTTAGTAAAAACTCGTTAAGTGAATCAGAAGTAGAAGGGGTAGTTCTGAACTGTGTAAGTGTTTTGTAATGGGGAGAATGGAGAAAAAATATGCATGGATTCTCTCCTCCACATATTCAATAGTGAAGGGATCTGGGGCTTGCCCTGGTAGATATGGTGGTTAACAAAGACCAAACTGAAAGAAAAATAGCATATCTTCTATTCCTTTCTTAAAGTGCTCTGGGAATCCTAGTAAGACTGGAATTGGGTTTGGATTTAACCAGGTGGCTCTATTGTTTGTTGTTGGGCTGCTCCGGAATGCACTGTCTGTTCCTCTCCAAGGAGAGTAAGAGATGCTGATAACTTCTCATGTTTCATGGTGAATTGTATTCCTAGATGTTTCACCTTTCTCAATGCCAGCAAGGATCAATTCAGTCCTATCAAAGCTTTAAAGAGGAGCTGTGATCAAAGGATCTAATCTCTGGTGATTGATTAGGAACAGATGTTCTGGGGAATTCTGCCTTTTTTAATAATTTCAAATTTATTAGTGTCTAACATTAGGTCAATTAGCTCTTAATCCACAAAATTACAAAACTGAATGATATGGAATTGTATTTGCCTTCTGGATGTGTGTCTATTTTTAAGTTTATTGGAACCATGCCTGCATTGTATAAGCAACCTTTCCTTTTGAGTATACTGCAAAGGAACAGAATTCTCTATATAAACTGGGTTAAGTACTTTGGAATTCTACATAGAAATTGGGACAATATTCAGCAGTGAGAAAATTTACATTGTTTCCAAAGCAGTTTAATCATATGCAGGTAATTATGTATTAGGTAGTCATTAAATATATTTAAATATTGTAATATCTTGGAAATTTAGGATTTTAATAATACTAAATTATTTTGCAGCAGGACAATTTATATTTAAATTATCTTTAAAAATTCTAAATTATTTTAAAATTATATTAAAAATCCTATAATTATTTTTATGGAACTATTTAACATTTTCCCTTTGTCATTCAAAAATAAAAGCAATTGTATTCTATAACAAGAGGTGACAAATTTTACAACTAGAGAAGATGCACCTTGGAAGGAAATAATAAAAAGCAAGAGAAAGCAAGATGTCTCTTTTTGGAAGTCCTCTTGACTGTAGGGATTGATAGCAAAAGCATTGGAAAAAAAATCTGTTTTGGAAGGCACTGTAGCCCAAGAAAGAAAAGTTGAATAGGAAATGGAGAATGTAAATTATTAAAGTTACTATTACTTTTTATAGTTTGCTGTTGGTTGTCAAAGACTATTGCTTCATGCTTGCTTATAGCTAATTCCTTTAACAAAAAACATCATTTTGGGAACTGTCCTCTGGATAGGACTGATAAATGTGTTTGGAGTCTTCAGTGAGCATCTAAAGGGATGAAATCATGCAAATGAACGTTTGTAGGAAGCCGGTGAGGCAATTAACAATACTAAGCTTTGGTGGATGTCAAAGACTCCCCTTTGACAGACAGTTTTGTTTTATGGTCAACGATAAAAAAATAATCCCAGACCTTTGCCTATAACTATAAGAGAACTTCCAGAAAAAGTACAATAATGTCATGGTTAAAATAATGGAACTTTTAGAAAAGAAAATGTTTTCTAGTATTTCATTGAAGATTTCTTCCAAGCATTTAAAAACTAATACACAGCAACCCATTTCACATTAAGTTAAAGTAAAATCTTTCTTTAAAAAAATGTCTTGGCTTATTTTCAAATGCTGCAAGTTTCAGAGCAGTAGAAAAGTTCCTCTCCTATAAATGTTGACAGCAGTTCCGGTGGAGGCTAACAGTGTTTTATAAATAGAGTTTACTTAGCAGAAACCATATGTATGCCTAATGAAATAACCTCACATTTATTTATGTTTTGATTTATAGGAAACATGTGTCCCTTGACAAAGCCTTGGGCTCTTTTCCACAATTAAAGGAATTATACTTGAAAAAAATAGCTACCATCTTAATGAGAAACGTTTTCACATAAATTCAAAGCACTTTCTTTGATCAGTTTCACACAAATTGAGAATATTTTAATCCACAAGTTTGACCCCCAAAACTGAGTGAATTGAAAAAAAGTGATGCTTATAAATATATTCTCTAAACACATAGCACATATATTGGTTGAAAATTGAGGAATTCGAGGATTAAAAAGTCTGGGTAGTATGAAAGAGCCACTCTGCATTTTGCAGCAGGGTAATTTCTATTGTTGCTTCTTGTTGTTTGTGACTAGTGTTGGTGTGGCACAAGATAGTACTTACTCCTTTTTTTATTTTTTATTTTTTTATACTGAAGGAGGGAAACATGACCTGTATGTACCTATTGCTGGACTTTTCATTAGGCTATCTGAAAATTATCTACATTATGGACAAAAACAGATGATAGGGAAAGGAGATAAGAGGTTGTTTGCAAATCTCTTTCCTCTTTGTATTTTGGAAGGAAAATTTGGTTTAAATGACTGCTTTTGTTTATCACTCTCTCAAAAAGTTTAAGGTTGGGAGTAGTTGAAAAGAAAAATGCTTTCTTACTTTAAGAAAGAAGTGGTTATATTAGCTGGGACCTTCTGCAAAATATTGTTTTTGCACTATTCTAGACTACAGATAAATGTCTAGATGTTGTATTAATGGTCTTTACACTACTAGGGGTAAATTGGGGCAGAGAGAAAGTCAGTGTTTAAATATAGAAACTTCCTAATACATCGGCAAACTAGTGGTACAAGTACAAATCATACATATATGTGCTGGTAATAATTTTGTACCTTGCTTTTTTGTTGTTGTCTATGCTATATTTTTAAAGTTAGGCTTATGGAAGTATACCTTACATTCAGTAAAATTTGCTGTTTTAAGTTGTTTATTTCTATGAAATTTTAAAAATATATTTTATTGATTATGGTTTTACAATTATCTTGTTTTATTTCCTTCCCTTTGTTCCCCTTGGCCCTGCAGCCACCCGCCCCCACCTCCCTGGCATTCCCCCACCTTAGTTCATGTCCATGGGTCATACATGTAAGTTCTTGGGCTTCTTCATTTCTCATACTGTTCTTAACCTCCCCCTGTCTATTTGTACCTACCATTTATGCTTCTTACTCCCTGTACCTTCCTGGTCCCCCTGTTCTCCCCCTCCCCACTGATAACCCTCCATGTGATCTCCATTTCTGTGATTCTGTTCCTGTTCTAGTTGTTTGCTTTGTTTTTTGTTTTTTAGGTTCAATTGTTGACAGTTGTGAATTTCTTGTCATTTTACTGTTCATAGTTTTGATCATCTTTTTCTTAGATAAGTTCCTTTAACATTTCAATAAGGGCTTGGTGATGATGAAATCCTTTAACTTGACCTTACCTGGGAAGCACTTTATCTGCCCTTCTATTCTAAATGATAGCTTTGCTGGATAGAGTAATCTTGAACGTAGGTCTTTGCCTTTCATGACTTCAAATACTTCTTTCCAGCCCCTTCTTGCCTATAAAGTTTCTTTTGAGAAGTCAGCGAATAGTATTATGGGAATTCCTTTGTGGGTAACTCTCTCCTATTTTTTTGATGCTTTTAAGATTCTCTCCTTACATTTAATTTTGGCTACTGTATTATAATGTGCCTTGGTGTGTGCTTCTTTGGGTCAAACTTCTTTGGAACTCTCTGAGCTTCCAGGAAATCTATTTCCTTTGCCAGATTAGGGAAGTTCTTCATTATTATTTTAAATAAGTTTTCAATTTCTTGCTCTTCCTCTTCTCCTTCTGGCACCCCTATGATTCGGATGTTGGAACATTTAAAGTTGTCTTGGAGGTTCCTAAGCCTCTCCTCATTTTCTGAATTCTTATTTCTTCATTTTGTTCTGGCTGAAGGTTTACTTCTTCCTTCTGGTCCAAACTATTGATTTGAGTCCCAGTTTTCTTCTTGTCATTGTTGGTCCCCTGTATGTTTTCCTTTATTTCACTTTGCAGCATCTTCTGCAGACCATACTCAAACATTTCTTTGAGCATCCTGATTACCAGTGTATTTTTTTCTAAAGAAGATTTTATTTATTTTTAGAGACAGGGGAAGTGAGGGAGAAAGAAAGAGAGAGAAATATCAATGTGTGGTTACCTCTCATGCATCCCATACTAGGTACCTGGCCCATAACCCTGGCATGTGCCCTGACTAGGAATTGAATCAGTGACCCTTTGGTTCACAGGCTGGTGCTCAGTCCACTGAGCAACACTAGCCAGGACCTGATTACCAGTGTTTTGAACTCTGCATCTGCTAGGTTTGCTATCTCTTCTTCATCTCTTAGTTTTATTTTTGGAGCTTTGATATGTTCTTTCATTTGGGCCATATATATATATATATATATATTTTTTTTGTCTCGGCTTGCCTGTTATGTAGTAAGGGGTGGAGCCTTAGGTATTGCCAGGGCAAGGCAACCCATGCTGCTGCTTTGTGGCACTGTATGTTGGGTAGGGGTCTGAGAGAGAACAATGCCACTGGCTTGGTTCTTGGCCATCTTTCAGTCAGTTCCCTGTTACTCACAAGCAAATTGGGCCGTTCTGGTGCTGATTCCCAGGAGGGTAGGTTTGTATACATTCTAGGATTCTGTGGATCTGTCCAAGGAACTCTGTTGGGAGGCTGGGAGTTTCTCCACCTGCAACCCCTCTGCAGGTTTTTCCAGTCCTATGTTTTGAAGATGTTTTGAGGTTTTATTTCCCTCTGCTGGAGTCCTGGGTTCCGCAGTCTGTCTCGCTCCCCAGTTGTTCCTCCCCATTTATCTGTATGCAAATGTGGGTCTGCCCAGTCTGCCAGTGGTCACCTTGTCTGCCCTCGTTCTCTAGCCACCACGTTGCAGTGAGTTCTCTGCCCCAGCTGCCCTCTCCATCCCTCCTAAAGGTCTGGATGAATGTTTCTTCTTAAACTCCTTGGTTGTCCAACTTCATTACAGTTCAATTTTCTGGCAGTTCTGGTTATTTTTATTTTTAAATTTGTTGTTGTCGTTCTTTTGGTGGTTCGAAGAGGCACACAGTGTTTCTACCTATGCCTCAGCTTGGCTGGAAGTCTCTCTGTGTGCCTTGTTTTAATATTTTGGGGGGTAGTATTTTTCATTTTTAAATGCAAGTAAGAGATATGTACTTTAAAAAGGTTAAATTTTTATAGACAGTTTTTCTCATGAAGGTGGTGTTTCCAAGTTTTAGGACAGCCTAGCTCCTGTGTCTGCAAAGTCAAGAACAAGTACCATTAAAAAAATTATTTTTCAGTTACAGTTGACATTCAGTATTATATTAGCTTCAGATTTATATCATAGTGGTTAGACATTTATATAACTTACCAAATGATCCCCTCGATAGGTCTAGTACTAACCTGGCATTATACATAGTTATTATAGTGTTGTTGACTATTCTCCACACTATATTTTATACATGGGGAATAGTTACTGCTGATTTGTATTTCCTAATTCTCTCACCTTTTTTCACCCAACCTCCCCCCCCCAGTTCCCCCTCCCATCTGGAAATTATTGGTTCAGGAACAAGTACCAATGACCACAGTAGAAGCTACCTCAAGCCCAACATGGCAGCTAAGAGGAATGAACCATTTTATGCATCATGGGGTTTATTTAGCAATCCAGGAACCCTTGAGGTTGGTGGATGGGTTTAGAATATGGGCCAACCCCTGGAAATTATTTATGCAGTACTTTATAGGCGTGTGCCTATCCCCTCATTGTTCAGGTTCTTTTTCTTTTTTAAATTTCTTCCTTGTACTTTTCTCTCTTTAAAGTTGATTTTAGAGGGAGAGGGGAAGAAAGAGAGAGAGAGAGATGGAGAAAAAGAAACATCGATTTGTTGTTTTGTTATGTATGCATTCATTGGTTGCTTCTTGTATGGGCCCTGGATGGGGATGAAACCCGCAATCTGGGCATATTGGGACTACACTAACTCACCGAGACTCCAGGCAAGGACTGTTCAGGTTCTTAGAGATTCATGCTTTAGTATTTGCCAGAGGTACTAGTCTTCATGTAGGTTTTCAGGCTCTAAATTTTTCAAGAAATTATTGATTGAATGATTAGAATTGCTCTTTTAAGGAATAATTATTCATGTGAAGAGGGATCATGAAACTGAATCTTTCTCATAAATCTGATGTGGTAACCACAGATGTGACCCAGCTTACTTTATAGAGGCTGCACCGTAAGGATTCCAAATATTCCACTTGCATATCATTTACATTGATTTAAAGAGCTCTTCCCCTCAAAAACTCAGTTCCTAGGACATTCACTTTAAGTTCCCTATGAATTCTGAAGAATATAAAATGACAGGAAAGATGTCAGGTAAATAAGAGGAGCTTGAAAGATTGGTTAATATAATCTTAGTTTAGAAAGGGAAGTCCACAATTCTTCTTAAAGTAATCTGTATAAGTCACATGTACACATCTATTTTGGGTTAAATAAAGGCCACTGAAGATTTTGTTTAGGCTAAAATGTGGTGTTACATTGTAAAGTCAAAAACATCCCAGATATTTTGAAGGGCATTCTTATAGCTATCCATTTCAGGTGCAAACGCAGAGAGATTTTTTTGCCTAATTTTGACTGACTTACTAATAATTACAGGTGGTTGCCACAAAAGCAATAGATCCATTGAAATCTGAGATGTGCTTGTCCTCGATTTAGACCTGGTGTAGTCCATTACTGACCTGACTTCCTGCACTTATCTTCTAGGAGTACGTGGGTGTAGTCTGTAATTGGGACTGCTAGGGCCATTTTGACGTTTGTGTGAGTAACTCTTCTTCCCAGACCATGGCCTTCTTTAAATTAAACATCCTCATAGAATGCTGTTCCTTGTTTTCTGTTTGGCATCTGGTTTGATGCAGTTATATTTCATCATAGCTTCACTGAGAGCTTTTGCAAATTTCTTCAATGCTAATTTAGTTGCTTTAAACTCTTTGGAGTGGAAAAAAGAAACAAAACCAAGAGCACAATAAACTTTGATTACCAGGATCTTAAACACTGAACCTCTCAAGTAACCAATATTTGTCATTATTTTTTGAGAATTAAATTTATAGGTGGAAGCTGGGGAGCATTGTTATTGTTGCTGTTCAGATACAAAGGGAAAGTGTAGAACCAGGGGCCAGAAGACCCTTATGGACTTGGAAAATGCTGCATTTCCCAGGATACCTTGAAAAGCTGTAAGTTCTGAGGAAGATGAGGCAGTTCATTATACAGAAATTTAAAAAAAAATGCATTTTAGAAAGCATTTCAGTGAAATTGGAACCTAAAGAAATACAAGGAATTAAATTCATCTCTAACAGCTAGGCAGCCTGCTCTCCATAGCCCGAGACCTTAGGACTACCTATACTATCTCAGTTTTACTCTCTCTTAAGCTTTTCTTTTGTTTATTTATTTTTAAGGGAATACATGCTGATTGGGAAATTCAGAAATGCATAAAGAAAAATGTGAACATGTCCTAGAATCTCACCGCCCAGTGATAACCTTTGTTAACCTTTTTGGTATATTTTCAGTTTTTTTTGGTCTTTCTTCATTTTCTTGCTTTTTTCCTTCCTTCTTTCCTTCCTCCTTCCCTCTCTCCCTCCCTTCCCTCCCTCCCTCCCTCCCTTCCTTCCTTCCTTCCTTCCTTCCTTCCCTCCCTCCCTCCCTCCCTCCCTCCCTCCTTCCATGTTAATTATATTTCAAAAGACAGAGAGAGACAGACAGACAGGACAACTAAATGCAATATGGCATCCTGGATGGTATTTACCTTTTACCACTTGATGTGGAATTTACTTTATTTCTTTTTTGCTCCCCTGTCTAGCACTGCATTGTTCAGTGCAGTAGCCATTGGCAATGTGTGGCTGTTAGAACCCTTGAAATGTAGCCAGGCCAACTTCAGACATACCTTCAGGGCTATGCCAGTGGCAGGACAGAGAGTGTGGGGCACACGACATTCACTCCACAAGGTGTGTGGCGCTTTAGCTGCCATCTTTGGTGAACAGGGACCCCAGCTGGCACCTGCCTCAGCCATCATCAGCCTTCACTTCTTAGTCAAGCCCTTTGCAGGGGCTAGAAGTCTCCTCTCTTTTCATTTTTATGCCACGTAGTACAAATTCAGGAAACCATGTGCTGGGGCATTTTCCAGGTCAGGTACTACCCTTCTCCAACTTAACTTTAATGGTGATATAATCTCTTCAGCCAATCCTCTGTCATTGGACATTTATGTTTTTTTTCCCCAAATTGTAAATAAGGATGTGTTGAATATCAAAAAAACCCCAAAAAACCCAAAACACCCAAAACAAAACTAATTCGTGTTTTGAAGTTATCTTACCAAATTAGGTCTAAAAATGTAGCAATTATATATCCATCAAATGTTTATGAGTGCTTATTTTCAGAGACACTTGTCAACGTTAGTGTGAAATATTTTAAAGAAAATACGATAGGTGAAAAGTTCACCTTGTTTTTAAAAATTTTAATTGAAATATAATACACAGATAGAAGTGTACTTGGCATATCTAATCAACTTGATGAATTTTCCTAAAGTGAGTTTAGCATGTGAACCAGCTGTTAAGAAGGAAGCACTACCAGTCCCTCTCATGAGAGGTAAAGGCCCTCTTATGTTAGTCCTCCTTTTCAAAGGGCTTGCTCTGTTTATTCTACTACTAATGGGCATTTGGGTGGTTTCCATTATTTGGCTGTTAGGAACATTGGCTCTTAGGTACCTGTCTTTTGGTGGACGTGTGTACACATTTCTTTGGGTACATACTGAAGACTAAAATGACACATCATAGTGAATGCATATATGTAGCTTTAGGTGATACCTCCTAAGAGTTTTCCCAGGTGGTTGTAGAGAATTGCTCCTCATTCTTGCCCAAACTAGGTCTTTTCTGTATTTTTTTTTTTTATTTTAGTTCTTCTGTTGGCTGTGTAATGGTATTTAATTCTGGTTTTAATTTGTCCCTGATGACTGAATGAGTAAAGCATCTTTTTAGATCTTTTTTGTTCATTTGGACATACTTCTTTGTGAGGTGTCTGTTGAGGTCTTTATTTTTTTAATTTTTTTGGTTTTTAATGACTGAAACAAAAAAGATCTAAAATCACAACTTCTGAAAGATACATTTGTTTTCACTGGTTTTGTACCTGTGTTTGAACTCAAATTTGGCCTACCTTTGGGCCTATGAGTTTCAGAGAAGGATCTCTGAAGGCATCCTTCTTTTTTTTTTTTTTTTTTTTACATTTTATTTATCTATCTTTAGAGGGGAAGGGAAGGAGAGAGAGAGAGGGGGAGAGACACATCAATGTATGGTTGCCTCTCATGTGTCCCTTGCCTGGAACTGGCCCATAACCCAGGCATGTACCCTGAGTGGGAATCGAACTGTGATCCTTTGGTTCACAGGCCCATGCTCAATCCGCTGAGCTACACCAACCAGGTGAAGGCATCCTTCTTGATGACAGTTTTGTGCAAAGGGATAGTCACAGAATAACATGTTGGCATGACGTCATAGTAGTTATAAACTTTTGCAAAAGACTTGATCTTTGACCTTTTGGCGATTTTCTTCTTGCAGAGATAGAATCAATTCCAGCCACTAGATCATGGCTTTAGCAGTGGTTTGAGGTGCTGCCATTTCAGTGTTCTTCACGATGACTGCTTTGTGACTGGTCAGGACCAGCACCACCTTCCAGGGATTCATACACTTGCCCATTTTAACAGCAGCCACTCTTCCTACAGCATAAAAGAACTGCAATTCCTCTAACATTTCACTCCAGGAAGAAAGTGATACTAAAGTCTTCTTTTTAAATTTGTACTTCTTTGGGGATAAATGATTGTATTTTAGTTGTTCTATCACTGATTTGAAATGATAAATGTGATATTATGATTTATAAGAAGTATATAGTTGGTCATTCGGATGACCAAAATATGTTTCTCATATACATTTGGTCTTCCTTCATAATGTCTGAATGACAGCTCCCAGAGCCCTTGGAATTTTTTAAGTCTTGAGTTATAAAGATCTTTTGTTATGTTAATAAGGTGACTTTTGGAAGGCACCTAGGGATGGGACCTATCTGCCAATGGAGCTGACCATTTAATTATAGAGTTGGAACTTTCAGTCTCATCACAGACCTAGGAGGAGGGGGCTGGGGACAGGGGTGGGAGGGTGTGGTGGGGGGGTGGGAGGGTGTGGTGGGGTGGTGTGTGGCTAGAGGTTGAATCAATCTCCAGTTGCCAATGATTTAACCATCATGCCTCTGCATTGAAGCCTCCTTAAAATTCAAAAGGACAGGGTTCAGAGAGCTTCCTGGTTGGTAAACATGTGGAGGTGTGGTGAGAGTGACTACCTGGAGAGGGTATGGAAGCTCTGCATCCTTTGCCCATATCTTATCCCATGCATCTCTCCCATCTGACTGTTCTCCGTTACAGTAAGTAAGATGTTCCTCTGAGTTCTTTGAACCACTCTAGCAAATTAATTGATCTAGAGGATGGGGATTTGGGGAACCTTTAGTATAGGTAAAAGCCTGGACTTGCCATTTGGTGTCTGAATCCTTAACCTGTGGAATCTGATGCTATCTCTAGGTAGATAGTGTCAGAAATAAGTTAAATTCTCATATACCCTGCTAACTTACGGAGAATTGTTTGTGTTGTGTGTGGGATCCTTGCCTCCTCCCCCTCACATCAGAACACCTAAAAAAATACCTATATCTGACACTCCCCTGCCTTAATATATTTTCTAGCTTGTTTTTCTTAACTGTTTTATCCTATTGACCTGTCTGTTCTTTAGCTAGCACCATCTTCTCTCAGATGTTTTAACATACACAAGTTATCTGATGGTATACATTATCATTTATTATTCTTTTTTTAAAATGCTTCTTGGCTCTTTTTCAGTATCTGTCTTTTAGGTGAACTTTAGGAACATCTTTCTGGAATTCTGTTGTTTATGACTTCATGCATATGTAGTAAAAGTATAAAAACATGAGTGGATGCAATCAGTTTCAGAGTAGTGGTTACCTCTGTGGGGAGAGTAAAGAAGGAATAAGATAGGAGAGGGTTCAAATGTACCTGTATCATCTTTAAAGAGAAACATGGCAAAGTTTAATGTGCTAAATCTGGGTGGTAGGCATCTTAATGTCACTTAATGTTATTCTCTGAAATATATGTCATGATTAAAAGATGCCCCTTTGAATTTCGTTTGAAATTATATTCAGCTAGCTTATCCACGCTGTATTGTCATCATATTGGCTGTAACAAACAGTCTCATTGTTTTCTGCCGCATTCTCACAAGGTTACTCTCTTCCCAGACATTCATCAAAGCATGCACAAATGCACACTCACTTCAGTGTCCTGCATTCATCTTCGGAAGTGTTTTTTTCCCTTTAAATCTGTCACTTATAAGCAAATGTGTAGGAAATAACAGTTGGAAAGACCTAACAGGTATTTGCTTACTTTTACCTTTTATGCTTTAACATGTTCTGGAAGCAATTTAGTTTTTCTTTTGTCTCTTCTGTCTTGAATTGAAAGTTCAGGTACATTGATAAGTACTTGGGTTAATGTAAATACCACTTGTATTTTCTCAGGAAAATTAATGTGCTCTGGTTTCTCTGCATCAGGCTGCATTTTTATCAGGCTGCAATTTTATCAAGTTTCCCCCGCCTTTCCTGTATTCATAGTGATTTTTTCTACTGCAATAATCAAAGTGCAAGGGTCAGGAATTAGGAGTTGTTTCAGGTTCTTTGTTATTTGTTTATTGTTGTTGTTATTGGGAGACCATTGATGGCAGCAGAAATAGTCAAAGGAATATTGGCACTCTTATTTTTGATCTCAGGTTACCTTAACTCTGGGAGAACCTTGGTTGACTAATGACTTGGGTGTTCTAGATTTAAGTTGATTCAGTGGACTTGGCCAAATCAAAGAGGGATGTCTGAGAAGGATATGGTCTTGGTTCTGTGTATGACATGTTGCTGTAATGCATGTGTGTAAAGCAGAACTCATAAAGAGAAAAGAATCACAGATATCTTTAAGAACCTCTAATAGAATATATCTCCCTTTGAAAATAGGAAGTGTTGCTATCAAAGCCATAATTCCATTAGTTTTTTAAGCTTCAACTTCATGCACTTAAAATCATGCCCACAACCTGCTGCCTAAAGCTTTTGGAAATAATTGAGAGACATTTGTTTGTTTTCCAAATTTTAGATCATGCAGCATTTTGCTGACCTTTTGTCTGGGGAGATACACATTCACCGGAGCAATGCCACTAAGTACAGAAAATTTGCCAGCCCACAGAGAAATTTGAACATCCTCCTTTTCCCACAGGAGTGTCTCAGGAAAATTGTGCATACAATCGAACTTTTCATGTCTAGACCCTGCCCAGGGGATTTCTGTCTAATAAGAACCTTTTCTTTTTTTCTTAAGCACACTCAAATGGAACAAAGTTAAGGAAAAGATTGTGGACAAAATACAGGAAAAATATATAGAAAACCCTGAATCATAATTTTCCAACTCCTTTGCATCCAAGTCTATGCCATTAGAAGTCTAAGATTCTTTTTTACTGATGTGCTGCTCATAGTAAACAAATGCTATTGAGGCTCTGCTAAATGTCAGGCACTGCATCTGATTCTGAAGATCAATAAATGTGAGGTCTGCTTTCAAGTGGCCCTGGCTGGTGTGGCTCAGTGGATTGAGCCCCAACCTGAGAACCAGTCAGGGCACATGCCTGGGTTGTGGGCCAGTTCCCCAGTTGTGGGCATGAGAGAGGCAGCCAATCAATGTTTCTCTCCCACATTGATGTTTCTCCCTCTCTCTCTCTCTATTGTGTGCTCTCTCCTCCCCCCTCTGAGAATTAATAAATAAAAATCTTTTTTAAAAAAGATTCTTATAAGTGGATGAGTAACCAACCAAATTATAGTACACTTATTAGGTGCAGTATAAGTGATAACCTACATAGTACCCAGGGAAGTCTCATGGAAGAGTAACATTCAAGTTAGATCTTTTAAATGTTAATGTTTAAGGTAGGGCCTACAGAAGTTGGGACTGGGGACAGGAGAATAAAATAAAGGAGAAAGGCATTCCAGGTAGAGGGAGCAGCTTAAGCAGAGACTTAGATGTAGGTACATTCTTGGTGATTTGGGGAAATGATACCAATTAATGTAGGTGGCTTATGGTATAGGCATGGGTTGGAAATAGGGAAGATTGTGATTGAAAATGTGACTGTAAAGGCATATTGAGACCATATGGTGGAGGCTTATGAATATAAAGCTAAAGAGTTAGGGCTTGGCCCTGGCCAATATGGCTCAGTTTATTGGAGCATTGTCCCATAAACCCAAAGATCATAGGTTTGATCCCTGGTCAGGGCGCATATTTGGGTTGTGGGTTCAGTCCCTGGTCGGGGTGCATGTGAGAGACAATGGATCAATGTTTCTCTCACATTGATGTTTCTCTCTCTCTGAAATTAAAAAAAAAAAGCAGCCCTGCTTGGTATGACTCAGTGGATTGAGTATGGCCTATGAACCAAAGGGTCTCTGGTTTGATTCCCAGTCAGGGCACATGCCTGGGGTTGTGGGCCAGGTCCCTAGTAGGGGATGTGTGAGAGGCGACCACACATCAATGTTTCTCTCCCTCTCTTTCTTCCTCCCTTCCCCTATCTTTAAAAGTAAATAAATAAAATCTTTAAAAAAAGAGGGCTTCATCAGCAAGGTGAGTAGAAAGAGGTTAGGGACAGTAAGTATATCCACTATTTTAAAAATACCTTTGGCTCAATGGGAAGGATGACTTGGAGCAGGGAGAACGGGAGCATTGAGGAGGGTAAAAGGAGACATGGAAATTTTCAGAAGTGTTGGAAGACCCATAGTACCTCATGCATTCTCAGCACTGTATGACCGACCACCTGCCCTGTGCAGTCTACAGGACCAGCTAGGTAATTGTATGGTTCCTAGTTCTTTTCTTTTTTCTTATATTAATGATGATGGAGTGACAGCTTTCAGGATTTTGATATAAAGACAGACACACATATGAAGCCCTGGAAATTGCTTCCTGAAAAGTAGCATAAGAGGTGCAAGAGGATGAGCATTACGGCATCTTTGTTTTTCTTTGATGAAATTAGGTTCAGTGTTTTTGAATTCAGTAGGCATGACTTTCTTATTAAACCAAATAGAGAGCTTCTTGTGAACAGCTTGGAAGTTTAGGAAAGGGGCTTAGGAGCTAAAGAAAGAACCATTTTGGTTGAGAGGCACTCCCAACCTTTGCCTTTCCATCCTTCACTGTTACCATAGCCCAGAATTCATGTTGGGTCTTACAGAGAAATGCATCGTGCTTATTCTGAGATTGTCATTCTGTTCACCACAAATCACAGCCTGCCAGATGAATGGGGTCATCTGTGCTAAAAACCTATATTATAAATAAAGAAACAGGCTCAGAGATGGGGTTTTTCTAGTCCCATAGTGAGAACCCAAAGGAGGACTGTCCCAGGCTCCTGATCTCCTGGCTCTGGGCCTCCTTACACTCAGAGTGGATAGGAGCAAGTGGGGCCATGGAAGGGGTGGTTTTACATTTTTATGTCTTTTTAAAAAATATATATATATAATCTTTATTCATTTTTGTGTCTTGAATCAATGATCAAACATTGGCAGCTTTTGTAGTGTGTGAGAAATGATAATTTCTGTTGGGTAAAGTTGAGTTGCCAACCACTATGAAGTTCCCTATATACATGTATTTATATAAATGCCTAAATATGTATTTTTCTGTTTTGTGTATGCACACAGCGTACATTTATTCCTCTCTAAAATCTGTGTTCTTTTGGCTATTGGATAGAAAACTTGAACGTATGATTCCATCTGAACACAACAAACTGGAAAAGGACTACTTTGACATACAAATGAGACTATCTGGAAACACTGTATAAGGGACTAAAAACACTCAGTATAGGACAGTCATAACATGTCATATTGCTGGTGGCCAAGCTTTACCAGAATGAGGAACTGCCCCTATCAGGTATCCATGGTGGTAACAGTCTCTACCTCATTGATTGATTCTATCAGCTATCTAGTAAGTTTTGGACATTTATTATTTCATTAATATTAGTTAATTCTAAAATAATTGTTGTTGTTACCTTTCAAATCCTAGAGTGTGTAGACCAGGGAGTCCTTCTGTCCTCCTAAGCATTGGTTCATGTGTTCATGCATTTGAGTCTCTCCTCGTGTCTTCATTGGAACTTATCCAGGTATAAATGATGATTTTTTTTCCTGAAAAGTCCCAAATGAATGAGAGTCTGCTATCTCAGTATTTGCCCACAGTGTCCAAGAAGTCATGAGGGAGCTAGAATAAGACTAAATGCCTGAACTTCATCTCATAACCAAAATGGCCTGATCAGCTGGTTCAGTAGGAGACACATTCTTTCAGACACAAAAAAATTGTTCTTGCTATCTTTATTTTAAACTCATAGAATTCACCAGTCTGTCAGCATCACTTTTTATATACACCATACCTCCTTAATGGATAAAAATTATTTTAAAAAACAAATAGAACTAATAATTTTTAATTGGCAGGCAATTTTCAGAAAGTAGTGTTGCAGGTGCAAAGGTAGGGTTAGTGAAGCACTGACTTAAAATCTTTTGGGAGCAAAGCTTCTTGGGACATAGCTGATTTTGAATTAGAGGTGGTTTTCCAACCCGTTGTATTCTGCTCCTGTGGTAAGATGTGGCCCTTCTGAGAAGGCAGGCAGATACTGAAATGAAAGCCCATCAGCTGTATGTATCAGGGCCTTGCTGTGAGGGGGCATTACACAGATGGTGCTCAGACTATGACCATTTGTGGTATCTGCCTTTCTTACTGGGAAAGGCCTTGATGCCTCCAGAAGCTTCTTCCTCTTTCACATGTCCTTTCCCCCTTCCTCAGGTAAGTAAGGAGTCATTGCCCCATCAAGAGGAGATGGGGTACAGACGTATCACTTAATGTGTAAAAATGGGTTTTTGCAGAGCAACTTCTAAAGAGTATGGGTGCATGTCTTAGATTCGTTTTCATTGTTGTCATCAGCATTAAAAAACATTGTTAGTCCTTCTCCTCCTTCCCCCATCCTTCCTTCTCTTTTTGTTTTTGCCAAAGGAATATGTTTTTAGTGGTTAAGAGCACTAATATACAGATACCCATCACCCACCTATCTCTCACAAGGTGGAGGAATCTTTATAGAAAGAACTAACACCTCCCAGAAGTGGGAAGTCTTGTAGATTTTGGAGTCCCTCCCTTTTTTAACGTACAAATCTTTTGGTGAGAGCCCTGAATAAGTACTGCCACAGCCACTGCTAAGAATGAAAGCAACCCTTTGCCAGATCACCTATTCCCTCCCCATAATTTCAACACTCTCTATCCGCTTCCCAAGCCCATTGCCTTCAGAAGCACTTTAAATCATGGATTTAGGAAAGATGGTTGATTATCTGGCCTTCTGGATCCACACAAGGTAGAGCTAATTTTTTTCCCACACACTTGCAAATATTTGAAGAATAAGGCCCCAAGGCCTCTTCCCTCCCTCCCTCCCTCCCTTCCATTTGTTTCTCACCTGGGGTATCTTTGAGTGTTCACTGTCCATCCACCTGGTTCCTGGACATGCATCATTGTGAAAATACATAGTACGGTAAAGCGATGCTGCTCTTGTTACTTACTGCATGAGATTAAAGTAGGATTTGGGCAGCCAGAAATCACAGCTGGCCCACTGTTCACGAGGCAAAACTGCACGCCTGGATATTTCTTCACATCTCCTGCTAAGTCATATTTCTGTCACTCTGTCCTGAAAATGACTTGAATATTACTTTTTTGGCCTAAGTATAGGCCTTATTACATTTCTTTACATCAGCTTGTCATCACAGTGCTCACCATATTGTTGAGATACAGGGTCAGGTAAAAGAAGGGCACATACACACAGTCTTTTATTCACCTTTATTCTGTTTTTTAGTAACAGCCATCACACAGAAGAACTCATGTGAAATTGTGACTATAGAAACAAAACTGACTGAGATAAGTGGCCTCACCCACTTGGCTGGCCCTATGATCTGTTTGGTGAGACAGTGGACTTGAAGGGAGGGGAGCAGTAGTTGCCTACCCATACTCTGCCTATGTGTACTAAGGAAAATCATAATTTATTGTGCTTTTAATGTGATTTCTGTTAGAAGTAGATATCTTGCCTCTTGCTTATTTACCTTGCATACTAATGTCCATATATCAACAGTGGAAAATTTTCATTTGCTTCAAAACAGCCTGAAAATCATTTTCAGAAATTTTAGAAATGTTAGCAACACAGCTTTTTGGTGAATAGTGAAAACCACATCTAACATTTGGACCAAGTTATACATTTTCTTTAAAAAAAATCCTCACCCAAGTATATGTTTATTGATTTTAGAGAGAGAAGAAGGGTGGGGGTGGGGAGAGAGAGAGCGAGGGAAAGAAACATTGATGTGAGAAAGAAACATCAACTATTTGCCTCTTGTATACACCTAGACGGGGGGATCAAACCTGCAATGTAGGTATGTGCCCTGACTGGAGATCAAATCCACAACCTTTATTTTTGGTGCACAGGATGACGCTTCAGCCAAGCCCCTCAGCCAGTGCCAAGTTGTACATTTTCAAAGGACTGCTGCATTTTGCATGCCTCACTGGCTGTTTTCTCATTCTGCTCCTTGTATTTGCAGTGTACTATTTTGTTTTTGGTTACTGACCAAACTGCTTTATAGATTCCATCTATAGTAAATTTAGGGGAGAAAAATGCTTTGTCAGTCTAGTTGGCAATGGGATTGTCCCCATTCTTTTCCTTAGTTAAACAACAAAAACAACAACAAAATCTTTGTGAAAGAGGTTTGAAAATTTTAAGCTATACATTCTGATACTATTGGGTTTCATTTGATTGTTTCTGAACTGTCACAGTCTAAGGTTTACTATGCTGAAGAATTAATCCGCATGTGGTATGTCTCTCTGTGTGTGCTATGTCTTAAGGGGGCTCAAAGTTAGGCTTAGAGGGATATATTGATTTTTAAAGAGGGAAGTTCTAGAGTCTTGATATTGTTAAAGATTCCACAGCCATTTGCCTGTAAGGCCCTGATTCCAAGTTTTGCCAAACCACTCTGAGATCAGGTAGAGGATCTTTGGAGAACAAACAAAAACTTGTCTTGGCCTGTGAGTCAGTAATGCAATCCTCCCACATCCCCGAGTTACCAACCCCAGGATTGGCTCCACAACTGATGTCTCAGGGCAGCTCTTCAGACAGGTAATGGAATTGGCAGAAATCTCAATCCAGTGGGCCTGGTCCTGTCCTGTGCGTGTGTGCCTGCTTCCAGTGGTCCAGTCTTATCTCCCTGCTGTCCTCTGAGCCTCCCTCTCTCCCTCCCTGCCCTTACACAACATTCTCTGTCACATTTTTCTTTATTTTTTTCAAAGAACTAGTCATTCTATCAAGTTATTTTCCTTTATGTTTGTATGTTTACTTTCTGTCTCTTCACTAGGGTTTAAGAATCAAGAGCTTCTAAGGCCTCCTTCACCCTGTACCTGTGCTTGGAACAGGCCACCACAGTATGGGACTCAATAAGTACAGTAGAATGAATGGGTAGATCTGAAAATGACCTTAAGCTACTCCTGGAGAGATTTAGGAGCATTTTCACTCTGCTAGAGGACAGAGTTCTACAGATTATCTTCAGTTTGTAGTGGGTTCTATTTAATTTATGGAGTAGATGTTTGCGCCATATATTTTGGAAGCTATACCTATAGTTACTGAAGTCACTCTACTCTGTGCTCCTACCTACAGTCTGTCATTACCATCTCGACTGGTTTCCTTAGAAATGTCACTATAGGCTTCATGAAGGTTATGTGGAGCCAAGAGCATTACATAAATGCGGAGTGAATCTTTAGGAGTCCTCACAGTGTTCTAACATTTGGTCAGACAATTGTTTTAGTCAGAATGTGAGGCAGAGTAAGTATTTTGGAGGCAGGGGGTGGGAAACTTTAGCTATATCTGTTTTATTTCCTTAAAACTATCTGAAGCAGATATGAGAACATATTAACATTGCTTAAATCTGGGTTGTATGTAATATCGATACCTATCATATCATCTTTATTACTTTTCTGTACATTTGGCATATTTCATAATGAGAAATTTTAAGAAAGAAACAAAAATAAGATGGGAAGTTGCATGTGCTAACTACCTATTTAGTTTAGCCCTAGGAATCTGAGGAAACCACACAGGTAATAAATTACTAGGAAACCACCTAGTAATAATTAATAATAAATAAATGTTTAAAAATAAATTAAAAGAGACTTGAGTGTCTAGCCATCCAAACACATTGTCTGTTTTCAGAAACCTGGCCTTTGGTGGAACAGGGCCCAGAAGAAATTCATTCTATGTGGGGTCTCTACTTTTCACTCACCTGTTGCTGCCAGTAGAATTCCTGAGTAATTGAAGTCAGGAATTTTTTTTTTTTTCTTGGAGTACTGATAGAAGGTGTTTCCATACAAATGGGAGCAGGATGCTGCTCACTGGGGGATTGTAGGCATGAGAAAAGGGTGAGAGGGATCCAGGAGATAGAAGGTTCCTCCAGGGATTCAAACAAACAAACAAACAAACAAACAAACCATTTAAAATGGGCTCATTATTTATAACAATAGCTCCTTAATGGGAAAAAAAGGCAAGAGGTCTGTAGCATGCTCTCTGCTTTCCTGTGGTGACTTAACTGATTATTTAATTTATCAGGTCTCTCTGATCTGTGACCTTTCTTTACCTATTTCTCTAGAGTATCTATTTACTTTATTTAGAAACATAATATTTAAAAAGCCTGGAACCTAGTCAAAAAATCTTCACCTTTTTGATGTGGCTGTTTCCCCCTCTTTGGAAACCTTAAACTTGCTTAGAGCCACAAAGCTGAGTTGCAGTCTTTGAATCAACAAGTCTTTCAGGGCCCTAGCTCTTGCTCCCCATGGGTGGTCCTCACAGGGCTGAGGTGGGAGGGATTGGGGAGGAGAAGTCCTCTCATCCTCAAGGCTAGTTTATACACAACTAGAGAACACAGTGTCATGCCAGAGAATTTGGTGCTGTATGGTAGAGAAAGTATGGCAAAAGGGGCTCTCTGAAAGTGTTACTTGGATTGTGTGGGGGAAGCCTGTTGGAGGGGTGGCCCTGGAGTGGGACTGTAAGCATGGCCTGGTGTAGTTACCTGTAGAGTTGGCAGGGAATAATGGAGTTGCCTTGGTGCCTTGTATTTTAATACAACTTCTTGTATTAAAGCCTCAGAATTATTCCTAAGGCTTGCTTTTCAAGTTTCAACATTCTGAATGTATGATAAACAATCTTTTAAGGATGTTTTCTTTGTTAAAGGTAATTTTTAAATTAGATTTTTTTACATTTGTCATTCCCCTCTTCTCCTTACTCATTTTTAACTTTTAACGATAAAGAATCTAACTATAAAGTTTGAACCAAAAGTAAATATTAAACAATTTTACCATTTTCACATGTTAGCTGTTTAAAATTTTAGCTTATTTTCTTTTGAATGTTCACCTATTTGTTCTAGGTTTTGTGGGTACTTTATCTTAAAACTTAGGGGCTACCAAAGGTATACGCAGAACTCTTATTAGGAAATTGCTTCTAGGAGTGAGGAACTGCACTGACCAAAGCTTGTAGAGGACAATGACTAGTATCTTAAAGGACAGTGTAATCCCTGTATTAAAATTTCTTGGCTTGATAGTCACTTCTTTTTCTTCTGGAGGAACTTTAGTATCTCGTTATTAATCTTGGCTTCCTCCAAGGAAAGCACAACTTTCACAAAAGTAATAATATCTCTCTATGTTGTGATTAGAATTACATTAAATCTATTTGTTATTTTTCAGGCTAATTAACATTTTTATAAAGTATAATTTGCCTATTGTGAAATATGGTATAAGTAGTCAAATGAGGTCTTTTTTGTGATGTTAGAAATTTTTTACTTTCAATGTCTTCATATGGGTTGCATATATTTCTTGCCGTGTTTATTTTTAGCAGGTTTGCTTGAGTTGGGAGTGTGCCCTTTTAGTTTAATTGGGAGTCAGAGATGGAACTGAAGTGGACATGAGTATTTTGTATTCAGCTGTCCTGATTTTCATACTGGCTCTGTCATTTGCTACCAGTGTGACTTTTTTTTTTGCTACCAGTGTGACTTTGCGTACGATATGTAGGGTTTCTAAGTACCTGCTTTCTTACCTATAAAATGAGGATAATAAGGATATCTACTTTTCAGGGTTGTTGGGAAAATGAAAATGAACTAATATTATTGCTGGTGGAAATGGGTTCCTTTCAAGGAGCCGTTAGATAAGCATTTCTAGGGACCCAAGCATGCGAGGATAGATAAGTTGTAGTGGAAAGATTTATTGGAATAGAAATGGAAAGCTGCCCCCAGGTTCCCAGTATCTCATCTCTGTCCATCCCACTGGAAAAAGTCTAGTCTTGTCTTCGTCAGGCTCAGAAACAGGGCCAGTGTCCAGAAATTCTGTGCCATGTTAAAGCTTGGTCCAGTTCAGTCTCTGTCCTTTTCTGGCTAGCTAGTCTCTCTTCCCAGCTGCACTCTGGCTGGCACTGTGTTGCCATACTCAGGCTCCTGCGTGGAGCCTGTGCTTTCAGCCTGCACTCGGAGCCCGCAGCTGCTAGCGTCATGTGGCTGCTATGGAGAGGGAATGTGTGAATGAATAAATTAATGTGGTGAGCCTATGTTACTGAGAGTGAGCAAGCAAGCTTTATTAAGCTTGGATGGTATTCACAATCCTTCGCAGGCTGGTGTGGGCCCTTCCCCTAATGAATTCATTTCATAGATCGTTCAGGGTTCTGTGTCCCTTATCCAATGCGTTATTTTTCCTACGCTACACAGACAGTCCTCTCTGATCACCATGTTGTCCCTGAATGTGATGCTTCAAAGTAGAAGGACCTCCTCCTGCACCATCTTGGTTTCTACCGCACATGTGTCCAGCAGAGATTTTTCCCTTTATTATTTATTCTGCTTCCACCCCTCTTAGTCTGAGCAAGTTGACTGGTTGTACCATGGGGAGAGCAGAAAGCCAGTTTTTCCTCCCTACATGGAGGAGGGAAGGGTGTTCATCCTCTTGGTGGGGCAATGCTGCAATCCCTTGGGGTTTCTGAAACTAACTTCCAGGCTTAATCAGGCCTGGAAGGCTGGATTATTGTTGGATTCAGCTTCCTAGTTGATTAGGCTTCTTAATGTTTGGTTCCTTTTGATTCCTTCTCATTTATTAATATCTAGCTACCTACAGTAACATGTTAAGGGCTTAATACCATTTTTGGAAGTTAATACATGTTTAAAAATAATATGTTTTTATTAACCAGTAATTTCTGGTAGAGAGAAAAGCTATTGATTTCTAGATATTTATTTTCAATTTTATGGCTATGTTAAATATCTTATTTGTTCTAGTAATTTTCCTGTCACATTTTGGCTTTCCAGGGTTGACTATAATACTGTGTGCCAATAATATTTTTCTTTTCCCTTAAAATTGCTGTATACTTGATTTGTTTTATATCACATTGAACTGCCTTTAACTTCCTGGATAATAGTGACTAATCCTGATGATAACCATCTTGGCTTTTACTTTAATAATATTGTTATTTTTATTACCATAAGGAAATATCTTTCTAGTTTGAGTTTGGTACTTTTTAAATAAAAGATGTGTGTTTATTTTTATCATATACCGTTTCAGAGTTTTTTGTTTTGTGATCTTTAATTTTCATGTCTTTTTAAAAATATATATTTTATTCATTATGTTATTACAGTTGTCCCATTTCCCCATCTTCATTCCCCTCCACCATGCACACCCCCTCCCACCCACATTCCCCCCTTTAGTCCATGTCTGTGTGTCATAAGTTCTTTAGCTTCTACATTTCCCACACTGTTCTTGCCCTCCCCCTGTCTATTTTCTACCCACCATCAATGCTACTTATTCTCTGTACCTTTTCCCCCTCTTTCCTCCTCTCACTCCTTTGTTGCTAACCCTCCATGTGATCTCCATCTCTGTGTTTCTATTCCTGTTCTATTGTTTGCTTAGTTTGCTTTTGTTTTAGGTGTGGTTGTTAATAACTGTGAGTTTGCTGTCTTTTTACATCATACTTTTTATCTTCTTTTTCTTAGGTAAGTCCCTTTAACATTTCATATAATAAGGGCTTGGTGATGATGAACTCCTTTAACTTGACCTTATCTGAGAAGCACTTTATTTTCCCTTCCATTCTAAATGAAAGCTTTGCTGGATAGAGCAATCTTGGATGTAGGTCCTTGACTTTCATGACCTGGAATACCTCTTTCCAGCCTCTTCTTGCCTGTAAGGTCTCTTGACAGTCTGATGGGAACTCCTTTGTAAGTGACTGTCCCCTTATCTATAGCTGCTTCTAGAATTCTCTCCTTCATTTTAATCTTGGGTAATGTAATTATGATGTACCTTGGTGTGTTCCTCCTCAGGTACAACTTCTTTGGGACTCTCTGAGCTTCCTGGAAGTCTATTTCCTTTGCCAGATTGGGGAAGTTCTCCTTTATTATTTGTTCAAATAAGTTTTCTACTTGTTGCTCTTCCTCTTCTCCTTCTGGTATCCCTATAATTCAGATGTTGGGACATTTAAAGATGTCCTGGATGTTCCTAATCCTCCCCTCATTTTTTCAAATTCTTGTTTCTTCAGTCTTTTTTGTCTGGTTGTTTATTTCTTCCTTCTGGTCCACACTGTTGATTTGAGTTCCAGTTTTCTTCCCATCTCTATTGATTCCCTGTGCATTTTCCTTCATTTCACTTATTGTAGCCTTCATTTGTTCATCTAATTTGCGACTAAAATCAGCCAATTCTGTGAGCATCCTGATCACCAGTGCTTTGAACTGTGCATCTGATAGATTGGCTATCTCTTCATCGCTTAAAAGTATTGGCTCTGGGGCTTTGATTTGTTCTCTCGTTTGAGCCACTTTTTTCTCTTTTTTATTTTTTTCTGGTCTGGTCATGCCTGTTATGTATAAGGGGTGAAGCCTTAGGTGCAACTCAGGGCAGGGCAACCCAGTCACAGAGCTGTGATGCTGTATGTGGGGGCGGGGTCAGAGAGGGAATAGTGGCGCTTGCCCTGCTCTCTCTCGGATTTCAATCTCCTCTGTGAGGCTGGGATTCTCTCCCAGCACTTCAGCCCCCACACATGTTTTCAATCTGTGCTTTTAGGCTTTATTTCCTGGCACTGGGGCCCTGGGTTGCGCAGTCTGTCTCGCTGCCACTTTTCACCTGGTTTGTCTGCATGTGAATGTGTGACCCGGTCAGCTGCCTTGTGCGCCTCGCTGGGTCTGGTCATTGCCTCCCCACGCCAGGTAACCACTGCCTGTGTGCCTGGGTTGTGCCAACCACTGCCTGTGCGTCCTGGACCACCAGCCACTGCTTTTTCCTGCTGCAATCCCTCTCCACTGGCCGCCGATTCTGCCCCTCTTACCGGTCTGGGTGAATCGTTGTCAGACTTCTGTACAATTCAGTTTTCTATCTATTCTGGTTGTGTTTTTGGTTCTAAATTTTTTTTGTCCTTAATTTTGGTTGTGAGAGGAGGCACATTGTGTCCACCTATGCCTCTATCTTGGCCAGATGTTTTAATTTTTATGTCTTGATCTGTTGATGTTTGTTTTTATAATATTTCATTTTTCTTTTAATTCAGATTACTTAAACTACCCTCTTCCCCCCTCAAAAAAACCCCAATTCACCAATTTCTCCCTCCTCCCTACCCTCCGCCTCTGACAACCACCATTCTGTTCTTTTTATTTATGACTTTTGTTTATTTGTTTTTAGATTCTACCTATAAGAGAGATCATATGGTTTTTGACTTTCTCTGAATTATTTTACTTAGCATAATACCCTAGAAGTTCATCCATTTTATCACAAGTGACAAGATTTCATTCTTTTTTATGGCTGAATAATATTCCATATATCTATATACACATACATACACATCATAGTTTCATTATCCATTTATCCATAAATGGACACCATATCTTGACTATTGTAAATAATGCTTAGTGAACATGGGGGTGCATATATCTCTTTGAATTAGTGTTCTCATTTTCTTTGGGTAAATACCCAAAGCTGGGATTGATGAATCATATGGTAGTTGTATTTTTAATTTTTTGAGGAAAAAAATATATATATGGCTGAATTACAGCTACAACACCCTTTGCAAGTATGGAAATGTATGGATTCTGATAGCACCAGGAAAACATGGTCTGACATGTTTCTGAGATCATCACCGCCACATCAAGGTGGGTCCTGAGGCCATCAGTCATGCAGAAAAGGGGACCTACTGGCACAGGACAGATGCATGGTGTGCAGACCTCCTCAGACTGCATATCTCCGTATCTGGGTGAATGGGGGCCAGTGTCCACCTTAGCAGCATAGTGTGTGTTGCAGGTTGCATTTCCTAGGATGAGATGGAGTTTAGTGTGCAGGATTTTTATTAGTGTGCCCTTGAGATGAGCACCTATGGAAAGGAGCAAGAGTTGGTGCGGGGAGATGCTGAGATGCAATATAGGCCCAGTGTCCCAGCCTCAGCCAAACTCACAAGGGAGCACTGGAGCTTCTATATTGTTCCAAGTTGAGCTGAGATGGCCAGATGTTCATACCTCACACAGATCACTTCTCTGGTGAGTGTTGCTCAGGAACCAGGATAACCTTGAGGATGGTCGTTCTGTGTAGCTCACGAAATCCCTGCAGGGGCTACGAACTGAAACACAGGTTGTTCTTTGAAGTGAGGTCTCATTTGAACATCTAGATGTTTACAATACATATCACATGTCTGTGTTTGTGTGTGTGTTCATTCATTCATGGAAGCAGTAATTATTCACAGTATTCATTGTCCACTTACTAAAACCAGGCACTCTTCCAGGTCCTGGAGGTAGAGCACTACACAAACTGACAATGCCCGTGCCCTGAGGAGTAGGCCTGCCTTCCATTTGGGAAACAGTTGATAAATGAGGAACCAGAGGGGATCTGGTGGGATAGGCGCTCTGATTGTCATAGAAGGGCTGAGATGACAAGTGACTCAGGAGCTATGACAGACCATAAGGCACAGACATGGGAAGTTGTGGGGAAGGACATTGTGGGCCTAGAGGATAGCAGAGCAGAGTCCCCAGAGGGGACATAGGCATGCTATATTCCAAAGCAGAAATACAATGGTAAAAACAAGGAGAAGCAGAATAAGATGAGGTCAAGGCAAGGAGTTTAGATTTTATTCTAAGTATGATAGGAGTTATTGGAGGGTTTGGAAGTAAGATGTATCTTTTCTGGAGGGGGCACTCAGTAGAGAGTGCTTCGCATGCTTCAGTCCTATTTTAAGTGTTTCATATAAGTAATTCTTTTAATTCCCACAGCAGCCTTATCAAGTAAGTACTGTTATTATCTCCATTTTGCATATGAGGAAACTGAGCACAGAAGTTACAGGTCTGGTAAGTGGCAGAGCTGGGGACCCAATCTGAGGAGGTCAGGCTGATGATTTTGTGCTCCTGACACTTTTGTTCTGGAACATCACCTGGAAGGTCTGGTGATCTGGAAGATCATCTTTAGTCTTAGGTAATGTTATTATATGTGCCTTGGTGTGTTCTTCCTTGGGCCCAACTTCTTTGGGACTCTGAGTTTCCTGGACTTCCTGGCAGTCTATTTCCTTGGCCAGATTGGGGAAGTTCTTCGATTTTTGTTGAAATAAGTTTTCAATGTCTTGCTCTTCTTCTTTTCCTTCTGATCCCCCTGTGATTCGGATGTTGGAACATTTAAAATTGTCCCGGAGGTTCCTAAGCCTCTCCTCATTTTTTTGAATTCTTGTTTCTTCATTCTGTTCTGGTTGAATGTTTCTTCCTTCTGCTCCTAATCATTGATTTTCATTCTGATTTCCTTCCCTTCACTATTGGTTCCCTGTATATTTTTCTTTCTTTTACTTTTCATAGCCTTCATTTCTGCCATTATTTTGTGAGCATACTTAAATATCCTGATTACCGAAAGCATCCTGATTACCAATGTTTTGAACTGTGCATCTAATAGGTTGGCTATCTCTTCATCACTTAGTTCTATTTTCGGAGCTTTGACAGTTTCTTTCATCTGGGCGATATTTCTTTATCTCAGTGCACCTGTTATGTTGCAAGGGGTGGAGTCTTAGGTATTCACCAGGGCAGGGCAACCCACATTTCTGGGTTGTGGTACTCTATGTGAAGGAGGAGTCAGAGAGGAAATAATGCTGCTGGCTTGGCCCTTGGTCAACTTTCAATCACTTCCCCCGCTAGCCACAAGCAAATTGGGCCCTTCTGGTGCTAATTCCTGGGTGGGTGGGTTTGTGTATATTCTAGGATCCTGTGAGTCTCTCCAATGAACTCTCCTGTGAGGCTAGCAGTTTCTCCCTCCCCCACAACTCCCATAGGTTTTTACAGCAAGAGGTTTTGAGGCTTTATTTCCTCCCACTGGAGCCCTGGGTTTCACTGTTTGTCTCACACCCCAGTTGTTCCTCCTGGCTTATCCTCATTAAAATGTGGGACCACCATCCGCCACCTTGCCTATGCATCTGGCCACCCGTTCCTCCAACTGCTGCCTTGCCGCGTGTCCTCTCTGCTATGGCTTCCATTTACACTCCTCTTACCAGTCTGGATGAATATTTCTTTTTTTAACTCCTTCGTGGTTAGACTCTTACAGTTTGAATTTTTGTCAATTCTGTTTTTTAATTTTTTTTATTTAAAAAATTTGTTGTTGTCCTTTTTTTTGGTTGTGTGAGAAAGTGCAGTGTATCACCTATGCCTCTAACTTGGCCGGAAGTTTCATACATGTTCTTTATGAAGGGCGAGAGCAGTCTGGGCTGTCACAGATCTGTTAGTGACCTGGAAGGAAAAGTAAGCTAACATATCTGTAAGAGACACAGATTCCTGCTTTCTTCAGAAATCATGTACTGACAAAGCTTGCTTGTCATAAGCCTTCTTGTTATGGGACTGTACACAGTAGAAGATAGTTACAGAGGTTGGCATCACTAATATGGTGGTGTTTAACCTCAAGAAGATGATACAGCTAATATTTAATAGGGTTTTTTTTCTTTGTATGAGAAAAAGAAGTTGTTGTACAGAGGGAATATCTTTTACATTCTATGTGAGGCCTTATCTTTTACTGAAAGTCATAAAGATGGTAATAACCTTGGCTTATAAGAAGTGAAACTTTAAGCCCCTGGAGAACTTTGTTGAGGAAAGTTTGGCTATTTTGGTAAGGAGTGTACATTATAGAGAATTTTTTTCTTTTTTAAAATATATTTTATTGATTGTGCTATTACAGTTGTCTCATTTCTCCCCCATCATTCCCCTCCACCCTGCATACCCCCTCCTACCCACATTCCCTCCCTTTAGTTCATGTCCATGATTCATAAGTTCTTTAGCTTCTACATTTCCCACACTATTCTGGCCCTCCCCCTGTCTATTTTCTACCCACCATCTATGCTACTTATTCTCTGTACCCTTTCCCCCTCCCTCCTCCTCCCACTCCCCTGTTGCTAACCCTCCATGTGATCTCCATTTCTGTGTTTATATTCCTGTTCTACTTGTTGGCTTAGTTTGCTTTTGTTTTAGGTGTGGTTGTTAATAACTGTGAGTTTGCTGTCTTTTTACTTTCCTATTTTTTATCTTCTTTTTCTTAGATAAGTC